>JAESUZ010002753.1:1737500-1787500 GCA_017311185.1 Proteles cristata cristata | reverse complement strand
TTTTGCTTTAAGGTTTTTAAAATTTTATTTGTTGTTGGTTTATCTTTCTCCTCCTCCTTCCAGCCCCAGCTCCAGTCAGAGAATTCTATTCCTGTAAGTCACTTATGTTTATTTCCCTGAAGAGCAGGGTGATTCTAAGCAACGTAAGTCCCAGTTGCCAGGATGTTCTGACCTACACTCAAAACTGAAGTCATTCCCAAACACATTTTTTCTTCCTGTTTTGTCAGTACTGTTCGTGAATAGATGGATTATAATGGATAATATTTGGGCAAAATCTCAATACAATTTCATTAAATTCTATTTAAAAAGGGTGAGATTGCCAAATGCCCCTAATTAATTCACAATCCTCTTATTACTGGCAGCAAAATATCAAAAACTTTAATTGCTCCATTCCCTAGGATAAAAAAAACTTTGTTTATTGACTACAGTGTAGTCTCTGTGAGATAACATCCACTTAGCTGATGCAAGGAATGTGCATGTTATTCTCAGTTATCTAAGTGTATGGATTTATCTTCAGGATATTTTTTAGCTAAATCAGTATCAAAGCTATTATCAGACAGTGGGTTTCTAACCAAATTTTTTTCTCTGTATAAAATATATCTGAAAACACCATCTCTCTTAAAAGCTTTAAAAGATTTAGACTCCACATCTTATTAGCAAGATTTGAAATGGAACTTATTTCTATAACATAGTAGAATTCTTCTTTAGGAAGAGCCCTATTCCTGAAATTGTCCTGAATTTTTTTAAAGAAGAGGGTGATTGCTCTGATCGCTTCCATCCCATAAACTGAGGTAGGAGATTTTGTTGTAGTCTGAACCCAAATAACTAACTCCATTTCAGTTCTGGTATCTCAAACCATCTGCTGCTAAATATGAGTCCACTTAAAAAATTCAAGTAAAAAAAGCCAATATAGTAATATTTTGAAAACATTTAGCATCATTTACTAAAAATGTGGATGAGGGAGCAAAAATACTTGAAGAATGTATTGAAAAGCAACGCATCTGTTTAATGGCTCTTTCACGAATCCCCATCAGTTTGGCATTGTGGAGAAAATCGCTACTAACAGCAGTTCTGCATGTATTAACATTTTGCCCTTTCTCCAGCAATGTTTGCTCACTGTAGTTCTACAATGGGGTAATAATAATGCTTATCTTATGGAATATTTTTCTTTTACTTCTCAAAGAAATGTGTGTATTCAACTATAAATATGTAAATATATGTATTCTAATCATAAATATAAAATATACATGCACATATACAGAAATAAATATATATACATGTATTCAAAAATATATAAATTTAACTAACCATACATTTAACTTGCTTTCTAGACATTCACGGGTGTTACCAATTCTAGCCATTACCTACCATGTAGGTATTTCTGTGAGATACAGGATTATTTTCTTGGCACTGCCCTACAGTCAATTTTAATAACTGATTCATTAGCCATTACCAGGAATCTACATATTTTGAGGTTCTATTGTCTTCCAACATCTCCATTTTTATCCACGTGTCAGAGAAGTGGTACAATTAGTGCTGCATTTAATTGAAACACATCTTTTCAATTGTTTGTGAAATCTTGGAATTGCCCGCTCCATATTTCCTAACCCATGATATTGCCAAGTATTTGGATCTATTAGGATTGATAAATATGATTCACTTTTTAATTGAAGGGGTGAGGGAAGGAATAGGTATACAGAGAAAATAAAATAGCATATGCCTCCATAAATTTGGTTAACTTTGCTGCCTGGCATGCTTAGAGTTGCCTTTGTTCTGTTCAATGCTAATTTTTATTATACAGAGCTCACAGAAATAGGCATCTCAGAACCAGTGCTTAATGCATTTCCTCCTTCTGACACTTTTAGGGGAAAATGCAGTTTTGAAACTATCTCCTATCTCTTCTTTTCCTAATCTTATTCACCCCACACTCCCCATCCCATTCCCTTAATACGACCAAATATTGACTGACAGCTTGAAAGTGCTAATCGACTCATTCCCAATCATATGTGTTCAATATGTTGGCTTTAAAAAAAAATCAGGAGCCCAAATCTTTCATCTAATATCATTGCTCAATAGACAGACAGAATTTTAACCAGAGCAAATTCAAGTACAGCTTTCAGACCAGCCAAACCCAGGAGACAGGCAGGAGGTCTGCCCTTCCCCAGCCGTTCTTCTGTCTGCATTAGCCGTTCTTGCTCAGGCTCCATCGACCTGTCAGAGCCATCACAGTGATTGACTGCCCCGGCAGATGTGCTGCTATAACAGGTAACTTGATCATCCAGACCCATCTGTCTCTAAGTCCTCTTCAATTCACACTTTGAAAAATATTAGATGTTGGGAGGGGTTGGATCCTTTGTTGTGATTTAAAAAAAAAAAAAAGTAGGCTATCTGTATTTCACAAAGGTTATCCTCTTGTAAGTGAATGAAAATATATAGTATTTGAGCTCTTTAGGGAGATGAGCTGCTTCTAGGGCATAATACTAACAACATTTTAAATGGGCCAATGAGAACTGAGAGAATTTGAAAACCTGACTTCCAAAACAAAATCCGAAGTTAAGGACCAATTTTAAAGAACGACCATGATAATAATAGAATGATGTTTCAAAGATAACAGTTTCCGAGAGAGTGAGACAGATGGGCTGTTTGCGTAGAGAGAAAGGAGGGGAACCTCATGCAATGAGAGCAGTCCCGTGTCTTCTCTTCAGTGCCCACAGCCTGGCAAATGTTGTGACATCATTAAGCTGAATTGCTGACTTCAGATGGGTCTGGAACAAGAATGGGCAGGGGTAACTCAAGCTTCATGCTGAAATGCAGTTAACTAATTTACTAGTGTCACTATTTCTGATAATTACTTTTCACCAAAATATTTTGCTGTGCTTGTGTGCAGAGGATTTCATTCTACAAGTCAACACTCCAATGTGGAGCTGTTCAGGATCTATCAACAGCTTCTATTAAGAGAGAATATAATCCTGGTGAGATCAGAGGCTAACGCTTTTCTATTTCTCAGTAAAGTCTATTGCCTACTCAATATCAAGGGGTGAACACTGGCTGAGAATGACATGGCTCAACATCTAAGGGGAAGTAACCCAGTGAAGCAAACAAAACAAGGTAAAAATCAATGACAACTGACAAGAAAGCAAGTGGACTCAATTTTTTCCCCCAAATGAGATGGGAATAAAAATATGCTAAGTATGGAATGATACTTCTACAAACTGAAGATTCAAATACATGAACGTGGAGAGAAATTTAGACAAAGCTACTCATTTCTTAACAGAATTCCCTTACAGTTCTTTGGAGGCTAGCCCACGACCACACAATTTGCCTTGGAATTAGAATATGCCAATATTCATACTACTCCTGCAAATCAAAACCCAACAATAAATACATTCCCCCAAAGCTCTTTTTCTTGGCTAAGGGATCTAGATTGTGTTCTGGCCATAGTTTGGCACTCTAATCTACTAGCCAAATTCCATGGTCTGATTTAAGATTCTTCATGGAAATGAACATACTTTTTTCCCTTCAGATGAGAGATAGAAATATAATATTTTATTATTTTCAATTAACATTAACAATTCTTCCCTCTTCCCTTTTTCTGGCCTGAGGGAGTTCAATTTTGCTATTGATATTGCTTTAAAAGGCAGTGAGTGGCAAACAGTTGCTTGGTTTTAGTAAAGCTATTTATTGCATGCTTCAAAGAGTTATTTACCACATAAAGCTCTGGATGATTAATTCAGCTAGCAGTGCTCACTCTTCCCCTCCATTCCTCCATTCCAACCCAAAGTGAATAAAAAGTCATATATTTGAAACACAAATCTGTCCAAGATTTAATATGAGCTGAGAACATGATGACACAATTAAAAAACAAATCAACAATGGCCTCATGAAGTTATATTTAAGAGGGTTTACCATTTCTATAATAAAAAGTTAAATAAAGGGGAAGCGATCACTATTTTAGTAGTGTTTGTCATTGCATACTATGTAATTATTTGCTCTGAAGTCCTTTTAGACGGAATGGTATTTGCAATCCATGGAGATCTTCAGTACTTGCGTGCCATGAAATCAGATCTGTAAGTATTCCTGATATGGAACAAGAGATTCTTTTTTAAACTCTTGCATTTTCATCTCCTTCACATCAGAGAACTCACATTCTTAAAAAACGACTGAAGATTTTTCTTATTTCCATGTGGTTCCTGCTTTCTAAATTCTGTTGCTTGTTTTCTCCTTGGAGTTCTAAATGTTGCTTTAACATCTTTAGGTGTGATATAGATAGATTTAGAGTGATGTAGTTAGCACGTCTCAAGCTGCAGCTTTTAAATACATTTGAAAACCTTCTTCTGAAGGAAAACAAGACACTCTTATGGGAAAGTTACACTTTATTTTGGAGGCATCTCTCGCAACTTTTCTTTCCAAAGATGCTGAATTTACTATGACTATTATTAACACATGTATGTAATTAATCCTCTGTTGCATAAGCTTTTTCATGTACAGCTAATCGAGGCTAGTTTATTCTTTTGGACAGCGTAATCACTAAATTTTTAAAGGAGGGATGAAGGTCCATTTTCCAAATCAAATTCAGTGGAATGTTTGAGAAAGGGCCCCTTTCCATGGATTTACACCATATGATGTGTTGATCCTCCTGGGCACAAGTTGCCTCTCTATGCTCTACCATGTAACTATCGTCCTGCATTCATCTCCACCCTGCCCTTGGAACTTTTTTTTTTTTTGCAACTAATTATATCCATAGAAAGAGTTCAGTGTAAATATGGTTTTAGCAGTTTATAACAAGAAAAGTGGTTTCCACTTATTTTAAATTCAAGTTCTGTATATTCAATTACTGTTAGCAAGCACTCCACCTACTGGCTCACATGATGCCAAGCAAGTAGACCAGGATGGGAAGCAAATCTGCAGTCAAGGATATTTTCAACTCTGCCGACATGAAAAGGATTTCAACTTCCAGATTGTCAACCAGGAGGATCCAGCATTACTCTGACTTGCTGCTCACCAGTGTGACGATGATTCTTGGTATTGTCTTGACCAACTGACAACTTAATTGTGAAGCAGATTACCAAGACCAATGTGGTGTATGAGGGTAGGATGGCTCAATGAGAAGTGGATTTTTGTAACTGCAACAAAGAGGGAGTCATATTCCAGAGCCGCAAAACGCCTTGTATGCATACTTTGAGCAAATATACATGCACATGAGCATAGATATAAAATGTATTTTGGTGTTTAAAACCTTCTTAAAGAAAACAGGAGTTCAAAATGAGTTAGGATTATAAGTATTGCATACGGCTACTTCCTGTCCACTGGATATCAATTTTAAAAATGTAATATTGCAGTGGAAAGAGTAAAATGAATGCTTGAAAAATTCCTTTGATCATTGCCCCCACCTCTATGAACCTTTTAGCTTAGTAGTCTTAGTAATGAATAATTATATGACAGAGAGAGATTAATTTTAGGCATTAATAGTGAAATCAAGAGAAATTGAACCAGCTCTGTTCCACAATGTCAACATAAGGTATAAATCATAACTTTCTGCCTACCCCACCCACTCACCCACCACTACCCATCTTGACGTCTTTTTTTAAGTACAGATTACTATGTAATTATTGCCACTGTGCCCATATTATGGCATGTTTGAATATGGCAATAAACAATATGGCAATTAATGTGAAATAATACAAGAGCAAATCAAGGGACATAGGCTAGATATAGAGGCAAAGCAGCAGGAACGTTGAAAATAACCTTAATGGGCTGTTGATGTGGAAATGCTTTTCCTAATATTGTCTCAGGGTGTTACTGTGAGCAGAGCTAGAAAAAAGAAATGCTAAAGGGAGAATGTCTAACTATATGAAAGGTTTCTTGGGGTCAACTGTATTTTATCGCCAACTTTCCATCTTCTCCAGGATTAATGAAGAATCATCATGTGCTTTCAATACCATGGAAAGGTCTCCTGACTCCAGAAACTCTTGTAGTTTGCAGCTAAACCAGGATACAATATGGCTCTAAGTAATAGAACCTATTCTGGGCTGATGAATACTTGTGCACTGATACTGGAATAGCTTTATAACTGCTTTAGTAAGAGCCCAGTAAACTGCTTCCCAGATGCATGAATTTCTCTTTTGGCTTTGCAAAGGAAGTGTTCACAGTTAAGGAGAAAAAAAAATCAGTTTCATTAAGCATTTCCCCTGCAAAACAGAGATTGCGGAATCTTAGCACATGACGACACAACAAAATTTACCTGACCCTTCCAAGCTAAGGAAAACAAGACAGAAGGTCCTCTCGTGAGGCTGTATCATATATATGTTCTGAGGCTGTGCTGCCCATATGTTCAATAGGACTGTTGAATCTCAAAGTTATAATAATTTGCAACGAGGTGCCAGAACCAATTATTAAATATCATATGATCCAACAGAGATGAAATAAAAATATACAGGGTCGATTTTACTGGCTTTGACTATTATAAGGCATTTAAAGTACTTTAAATTTACAGTGTAACTTGAGGGTTGTATTAACGACTTCCTTATGCTAGAATTTTGTTCCCAGATGAATATCATAAGCTAAATGCAGATGGCATATTTTTCCAAGGACAAAGGGAGTCTTGGCCTTATCCTTTCTTTTTGATTTGTATATCAACTCAAGAAAAGGATCTAGGCTATTATGATATCTTCCACTAATGTAAACCTTTATTCAAAAGCGCAAATGACAGCCAAAAGTACAATTCAAGTGAGAAAAAAGGTAGTTGTGATAGTATCACAGAATGATACGATCTCAGCCAAATCGCTGCCTATGGTGTAGAAAAAGGAGCCTCTTAGTCTTCAGCATAAACAGTTATAATTTGTTTACTGTAACATATCTAAAACATGAATGGGTATATGTTTGGGTATAAATACTGGTTCTGATCTCAAAGCCAAGGTCAGTTCCTTCTCCCTGATTGCTGGAGTTCCACCCTTAGTGAAACCAAAGTCATGTGGATTGGTGGTTTACCTCCAGCCAAGACAGACAGAAGACGA
Source organism: Proteles cristata cristata (assembly GCA_017311185.1). NCBI lineage: Eukaryota > Metazoa > Chordata > Mammalia > Carnivora > Hyaenidae > Proteles > Proteles cristata. The sequence goes on along the minus strand of JAESUZ010002753.1, from coordinate 1,780,487 downwards.
AGGTGCCTCTTGGGGGTCTTCTTGCTACTGTTATTTCAAAAGTACTAGTAAAGCTTTCAGTTACGTCCTCAGAATCAAAAGTAGATTGCTCTACCCTAGGAACTTACTGCCAGAACAAAACCATCTCTCTGAGTGGATTTTCTTGAGAATCAAAGTTGCAAGGCAAGCTCCTCTAGGTTTATAGGAAGTAGAAACTTTATGGCCTCTTCTTCAATCTCAGCTTAGTGTGTTTGCAAAGTCCTCACTGTGATCACTTTAGGAGATTAAACACTGTCTTCCCTGTCACTGGAGCACTGCAAGCATAGGACCATGTTTGTCTATGTATGTTTACAGCACCTGTCAGTCGATACATGAGAAACAAGAAGAGTAATGTAAACTGATCCCCCCTTTTGCTGAATATTTAATGCAGCTCACCAGAAAGAAAAGCACAAACATTCTACTTTTCCAATGCTTGTCTTCCATGCCCTCTTCTAACATTCTCTGGGGAGAGGTGGGTTTCGATCTTGGTCAAAGCAACTACCCATTTACTTCAGAATCTTCACTTTCTTGTCTCGGCTTCCTTCCTGTCTCCTAAAATGAAATTTATTTTATTTTAGCCACCTCTGAGCAGACTTGTGTGTATATATTTTCAGATAAATTGGATTGCCCATATGGATTTTTAAATCAGTTTTCGGATCAAATTCAGAAATATGTAAACTGTTGTGTTGTTGAACCAGGCAGGAGTACGACATATCACTCAGATGAAGAGCACCCAGTACTATAAAGTGATCTTTAAATGAGAAAACTGGAGTGTAAGTCAATTAAAGGGACCAATAATGGGAAAACAAGTGCCCACTCCAAAGGCAATTGTAAGACATTTAACCCAAGGAAAGTTGCATTATACATTTTTATTAAATTGAGGCTATATTCACACTTAGTATGGTTTGAAATGTGAACCAATATTTTCTATCTTTGGTTTCCTTGCTTTAAGATCTCTTAATGTGCATAAGATGTAATTCATAATATCATATGACTGTTTTAAGTTTGCAAGTTACTGTCTCCAAAGTTATAATTTAATATAAATCAATAAGTGCCCATTAAACTACTATGCTCTCTCATAAAGCAGTATCTGACTCGAGATTAGCGTAACAAGACCCTGGGATTCCTAAAATCTTGATTCTTTGTATTTAACCTTATTTACAACATAACACATCCAATCTTAAAGAGCACTATCATTTAGCACAATATAAAGTATTAGCTTTCAAAGATGCATTCAATCCTATTTAAGAGCTCAGACCTGCTGTTTTTCCATAATCTTTGTAATGAGCGAAAGGGAAAAAGAGTAAGGTCCAAGTAACAAAAACAAAAAACATGAACACCCCACAAGTATGCCCACTCAAATCCTTTGTGAAAGATATATATAAATGATATTAGTACCTCTCAAAATAGTTTGTAGAAAATCTGCAAACTCATGAAATTTAGGGAGAGGAAAAAGAGACCTTTCATAAATCTAAAAGGCCTAAAAGGACTGGTGAAAAAGATCTCTACCCACTTTCCAGATGGAGGTCTTCAGAATGAGAGGAAAGGTAATGTCATGTACCAACAAAAAACCAAAGCAAAAAAAGAACAGAAAGAGGAAGAGAAGAAAATAGAAAAAAAGAAAAGAAAAGAAAATGTATTAAAACTCTTGCTTGAACAACTGCACTAATGTCATCGGAGAAATGTTAAACTTCAGAGTGACAGCTTGAAAACTCTGACATGTCTATACATTAATTTCTTAATATCTGATCGTATTCTAGTTTTTCTCTGGGCCACTCTGAAGGGTGTGACTTCCTTTCAAGCTATCAGTTACATTTCTCCTGGCACGTATCCCCCCATGAATGAAAAAAGTTGTGTGTAAAGGGTTAGGAAAAAATAGAACATATAGAATATACTATATTATATATGGAAAATATTATAGAATGTCGTTTTGCCATTTCATGCCATATTCAGTGTTTAACCCCATGAAAGGCACAGTGCTAAGTGCTTTCACTATATTATCTCATTAAATTCTCTCAGTAATCTCAGAAGATATTTTTCTGCCCATTTCTCATATGAGGTAGTTGAGACATAGAGGAATAAATGAGTTGCTACAGTTCTGGAAGGAACGGTGGCATGGAGATTCTTACACAAATATATCTAATTCCCAAATTCATTCTCAAAAGTCTACTCTGCAGCTTCTCCTAAATTTCACTCCTTGAGAATTAACCATGTAATTTTGAAACTGGAAACATCAAATGGGGAATGAAGGCACATGACTTACTTCTCAGAAATGGGAATGAAGTCACAAAAGGACAACTTGTAAGTTTTGAGGATAAAATGAATTAGTACCAATACAGCATATAACACATAAACACTATTCCAAAGTGTTAAATGTTATTGTTATTGGTGACAGCAAAGTCTCACCAAATTATGGACTTCAACTTATATATTTCATGTAATGAAAATCAGCTCAAGAGAATGATACAATGGCCATGAATGGGAAAATAGCTGAATGATGGTACCCCCACATCCTTTCATTTTATTTCCCACATTTCTATCCTCGAGCTCAAGAGGACCATGGGGTCCTGTGGTGTGACCCATCCTCGGCAGGTTGACTGTGTTGACAGGAAGGCAAAAAACAACACCTCAGTTTTTACTTACACCATTAGCACACTCAACAGACAGAAAGCTTGAAGAGCCATCTATTCTATTAAATAATTAAATTCAAGAACAACAAAACAAGGATTTATGTCTGCTGAGATTTCTTTTTATCTTTTTCTTTAAGCAGAGAAGAGTTGGTCTCTGTTTTGGGGGTTTTATTTAATTAGCAATCAAGAAATTGTCTAATTCTACTTCTCTTGATTTGTGTCTCATTACTACCATCAACACACTACTATCAAGAATGTGTGTATGCATTTGTTTTAAATTAAATCTATGGCAAAAATGACTTCTGTTTAATTAAAACAACAATAAAAATGACTATCTTACCTGGGTAAAGCAGAAATGAATAAGGTGCTTTGCATATGGGTAAATAAAAAGGAAATTAAGATCCTAAGTTTAACAAGTGATACAGAAACATATAATTTTCTAATAAATGATATTGAAAAATACTTGGTAAGGCAAGAATGAGATGATAATAGTTCCAAATAACTTAAAATTTTAAACTTCCTGATCTTTTTTGAACATTCAGTTGTCTCCTTACCACTCAAAGCTTGGTCAAAAAAACAGAAACCACAGTGGATTCTGTTCATTTTGGAGAAATAAGAGGTCTGAACTTCTTCTGGTTACAGAATTGTTGTGGAAACTGGAATTTTGGTGTTCTTACTTCAAAAGTAGAGTAGGCAAGTAGCTATGAAAACATGAATTCTAAGTGGTGGAATGTTTCTAGGCCATGGAGAATGAACTGGTGTCCACCGCCATCTAGTTGTTATTACCCCTGGGAATTACAGGTACTCTACTCAGTCACAGGAGAGTACAAAGACACGGAACTAAACACTTTGTTATACAAGAGGTCTTTGCAGATCTCTCTAAGTAACAGACTTAATTGGTCTTATATTTGATTAAGGGCTTTCTGTGATTAAGTTAAGCAGATATTTTCAGCATTATACAACTCACAGAAGGATTTTGGCAAACAATTTAGATTTTCCAAATGACTATAATGATATTTTTGAAGTTTCAGATGTTTAGAAGAATGTTAGTCTAAGGGATAAATGTTGTCCCTAATTGGACTGATTACATATTTATGACATAAAGTTTGACTTTGGAATTTCCAAGGTTCAAATAAGAACCATTTCTTCCTATAAAAGACTAAATGAAGGTACATGCTATATCACTATATTTATGAGAAAATCCAAAAAAAGCTAAGATCCTTAGTAATAATTATTTTTTAAGTTTACTTATTTGTTTTGAAAGAGAGAGAGAGAGGCAGAAAGAGAGAGAGGAGAGAATCCCAATCCCAAGGAGACTCTACACAAATTGTACACAGCCTGATGCAGTGCTCAAACTCACAAACTCTGAGATCATGACTTGAGCTGAAATGAAGAATTGGATGCTTAACCGACTGAGCTACCCAGGTACTCCCCAGCCCGAGGCAAATGATATTAACCAAGAACTTATATTTTTGTTGGACTGTTGAAGGGTTATATGTGACTTGATCAATGTAGTTTAGTCAGTAAGCAAATGCTTTTTTTTTTTTTTTTTTTTTGGAGAATTCTCATAAAATACTAACTGTAGGGGTAAATGACACAGATACTGTTTGTCTAAAAGATGAATTCTTTTAGCTCTGTGTATGCCTATACGAAATTGTATAATTTCTTAGACCTGTGTTAAATGAGGAAACAAATAAGCATATGGGAACAATGTTCTTTGATTTACTAACAGTTGGACTAATCATCACACAGTTATAAAGTGAAAGATTCAACCAATTATCTCATATTTATATCTGTATCAGTATCTATCTATATCTTCTGATGTTTGGGTCACAGGAATAATTTTAGCTGTTTGGCTCTTCTATGTCACCAATGACCAATTGGACCAATGTTAATCCAATCAATTGACAATACTTATTTAATAGCTGCAAGTGTAAGTAGGGTAATAAAATGTGAATTTAAGAAATATCAAAGCAGGATAGTTACTAAAACTTAGACCATATGTTTTTGCTATATTAAACCTCATTTGGTGTAAAAGGTATGTCACATCTTTCTGAATAGGAAAATTTAAAGTCTTTTAAGGAGACATTTCATTATATAGATCTTTTGGTTGACTTCAGATTGACTAATTAATAAACCGCTTGACAATATGCATTAGAAAAGAAGATTGAGTTGATACCCATTCCTTATACACAAGTCCATACACGCTCATTTACTTTGAGAACATATATATGTATGCATACACACCGGTGCCTAGCTTAGTGTCTGGTACTTAGTCAGCATTCAGTATATACTTACTGAATTAATAAATGAAGGCATATAATTATATAACCAAATGTATACTTATTTCTGAAATGTATAACCAATTTTTTTTATTAATGTTTTTATTTATTTCTAGGAGAGAGAGAGAGACAGCGTGAGCAGGGGAGGGTCAGAGAGAGAGGGAGTCACAGACTGAAACAGGCTCCAGGCTCTGAGCTGGCAGTCAGCACAGAGCCCGACGCGGGGCTCGAACCCACGAACCGCGAGATCATGACCCAAGCGAAAGTCGGACGCTTAACCGACTGACTAAGCCACCCAGGCGCCCCATATAACCAATTTTTAAGTAAAGTTGCTTTTATGACCTTAATAATCTCACACATGGTTAAATAGTTATTATCCCTTAGGATATAAAGTATGGCTATAATGATTTCTCATTTTTAATAAGTAATTTTATTGCTTAAATAATATATGTACTTCATCCAGAGAGTCAACGCTGCATTTTATTTGTTAGAAAAAAAAATGGAAAATGTATTCTTATTCCCTGTTCTCCTAGTCTGAAACCAGTGTGATGCTTTACAGATCCAACTGCCTTACTGCTAATTTGGGTTACATAAAAGGTAATCAATATATTTTAATTCCAAAGTCTGAGTTCCCTGAAAAAAATCAATGAAAAATATCGTTTTCAATGCCATTTAATTTACATGAATTGGCTATCCAGCTATTCTACAGTTATGTTTTGTTTTTATTCAAAGGGTTGAATGTTGTGTTTTGTTTTCAACAGATGTGACTTTGAGTGCACTGGAGAACAATTTATGCATTGGGCTTAGAATTTTAAGTGAACATACCATCTAATGATTTGCCCAGGATAAGCAGTCACTTTAAAAAGTAGTAATGAAAGCAATAAAAATTACTTAAAGGATCAGTTACATCTAAAATGATGAAATCAATAACAATATTTTCTGTGGGATTCTTTCTCTCTGATAAGCAAAATCTTTGCTTAAAAGCTGCATTAAAATTTAATCACAATCTGTGTGCTTTAGCATTGATAATTTCTGGACAGCTGTCTTCTGCTTTGTTTAAGTCTTGTGTTCCTTCTGTTTAAGTTATGCCTTTTAATAGCTGGATTAAGTACATTTTGTTTTAAAGTGTATTATTAGAATATGGCCAAATTTTATCATCTTCCAACAGTGGCTTGTGGTTCTGAATTCCTTTGCAATAATGTTGAAACTCACATGGAAACCTCATGGATGATGAAACTCCTGGAAACTTGCCTTAGTCCTATTAGTCTGTTCTGACCTTAATATTTCTTTTTCTGAATTCCATGTGAATAGATAACAATTTGTGCTAATCATCTTAGAATAAGTACTTTAGCATTAGACTAGGAGCTGGAATCACCTCTAATTCATCTTTGTTTACCTGGTTGCTGCTATTTTGTCTGCTACATATTGAATAATGAAAATATGTGTTCAGTGATTTAATAAATAATTCTTAAAATAATTTTCTTATATACTTATAAAAATTTCTCAGAAATTACCTCAAAGAGCCATCTCAGCAATAGCAACTGAATATATATGTGTACTGACATCCTCAATATTTAAAGGGATAGATGATCACTTTTTAAGTGTCAGTGCTTCATCACTTAGCCCAGATTATGTAACAGCCAGTTCAGCAGTTACTGCTATTCCACCGTCCCTCTCTCTGTGTGTTTCAAAGGAGGAGAATAAAGATTATCTTTCAAAGTACCTCCTCTGATTAGATCCCTACTCTCTAATTAATCACCTAACACAACTGCCTGAACTTGGAGTGATAATGCCATATTTATTAGAGGATGACTATTTAAAAGAATCAATTTGTTCGATGTTAGGCTATGCACTTAAGTTCTGAAGGTGAAATAGCAGACACAGTGGTCAGATTATAATGTCTTGTGGTGAAATAGTTTTTATTATGCTATTTTAATGTAGTCAACTAAATCGATAAGATTAACTACATTTGTCAGTGTTCAGACCAAAAAAATTTGTACCTTTTCAGTAGCTTCATTTATGTGCTGGTATTTACTTTTATCTTTACATCAGACGCTAATTAATTAAATACTTCTGCTGAAACTAATAAATAAGTAATAATTAGATAAACACATTGCAAAAACATAATTTCAAAGAAGCAGATTGAAGTGGCTTGGGAATATAAGTAGCCATATAGTATGTCAATTAAGAGAGAAACTGAAATATTCCAAATATGTCCACAATATGTCCAAATATGTCTGCAATATGTCCAAATATATGCACAATATCACAAAATTTAAAATAGTACGTATTTTAACATATATAGAAAATGTAACATAGACCTTGAGAGTGGTTATCTGAGAATAAAAGATTATTGGTAATGTTGATTTGAAAGTATAATTTATATAAAATTTAATCTAGAAATCAAAACATGTTCTTTAGATAACATAATTTTTGGTATGTATAAATTGTATAAGACAGGTAAATTATTCAGCCATAAGTGGGTACCTGATTCCTTTGAATAAAACTGCTCCTTGGGGGCTGGGGGACATTGAAGTAACAAAGTTACAAACCCGTCTTTAAATGCTGTGGCAGGCCATGCATACAGTATGCCTCATTTTTAACACTGCATCACAAAGAAATTTTCGGATGGTATAAAGAAATTTAAGAAATTTAAAGATGTATGTTTGAAAGCTTAGAGCAAATGAAAACTTGAAAGTGTGATCTCATAAATTACTAACGTGTTGGGGTCCTTATAATCTTTATTTTCTCAACATTTTTTTTAGGGTTCTATATTCTAGCGTGTTATGTTGAAATGTTCAGGAACTAAAACTGCTTTTGCAAAATAACCTTAGAAAACCATAAAAACTGCAAATCCTTCCAAGGAATTAATCTGAAATAAAATCATTTTAACATGCTTTCTTTTCCCCTAGTAATTTTCAGAAGCATTTTTTCTAAGATCAAATTTTGACACTATCCCTTTTTTTCTCACACGATGATGTGACTCCTCCTATTATTAAACTTTACGGTTTGAAAAGTCTTTCTTATTTTACTGCCTCCAACATACTAGGTTACTTTTTTAAGAAAAGGTGAACATATTAGCATTACATAAAATGCTAAAGTGACAAAGAGTTAAACTAGGAATTTTAGATGAATACACTAGCAGTTTGCCATTCTGACAGCAAAAGCCAAGCTAGTGCTTTAAAAAAAAATGCAAGTTTGAAAAATGCAAATGGTGTTATCCAAATATGCAGCCATATGTCCATAATACGCACATTTTTGGGGGAAAAATTTGTAACGATTTCTATCACAGCATTGTATCTCAGAATGGTGGGATTTTTAAAATATATATATAGTGCTCCCTAGATGATGGTAAAATATTGAAATTATCTCTCACAATCTCCTATATACATTACAGTGTAAAAAATTCATTATTTTTAGGTTTACATGGAAATTTGGCTCTATGTTTTAATATTCCATTTTGAGTAGGTGCTCTACTTCATCTATAACATAGTCAGCAAAATAGTCCAATAATAGCCAGATTTTAGTCATCAAATTTTCAATTCAGACAAGTGAAGTTTAAAACACAGTCTCTTCAAGTGATAAAGTAAAAGTTCTTGGAACTCAAGGTCTAAGGGACAGGGAAAAAATATAATTAGTTTGAGGAACATTAAGCTGTGAAATTTGGATAACCTTTGAGCAACTTTGCTCTGTTGATCACAGCATCAGTAAAATAGGAGAGTGGAAGCCAAATGCAAGTGGTGAAACCACCAACAGGAAAATATCAATTAATCTTTTTCAATAGAGTTGAAGTATGGGTAATCCTCTCATTAAATAGTTTGAACCTTTTTCTAAGTAAACAAAGGAGGGATAATGAGTGATGTGGTATGTCTTGTTTACATGAAGAATCTTCAAGAGGCTTAGCATAACCTCTCAACACAGAGGTCTTCTTACCCACTGGTCACTAATTACCCTCTTTTAAAGGTATTTGTCTAAGCAAAAAGAGGATGTTTTCAGACTTAACATGAGAATACCGTTTAAGTGCCAATATTTTGCACTTAAGCCAAAATATGAAGTTTCAAAATCTATGGGATCTTCACAAACAAAACAAAAATTATTTCCAGTACCTATTTGAATAAATGTTCATTTTCTTACAATCCATGTCCCAAGAGTTACTTCTATTATAAGAAAGAATTTGTGTCTAACTGCTAGAGATAGGGTATAACTATTGACTGAACTACTCCATCCCCCTTAAGACCTCCAATCACTGAAAATTCTGGCTTGGAAGGGAGAAGAGAGGCCTGGAATTAACTTTCATTATGTCATTCTTCTGCCAACCAGTTTGCCTTTGATATTTAAGCAATTTGAGAGTAAATACATTTTTTAGTTTTCTTGTCACCATTCAAGTGCCATTTAAAAGCCCCATGATACCTTCAAATTTCTGTATGATTCAAACACCAATAGTCATTACCTATTGCTACAAATGTTTTTAATGTACCAGGTACATGAAACAAAGGTTCATCTATAATGGACTTATAAGAAGAGAATTTTGACATTATCTTTAACCAAGGCCCACATTTCTTAACATGCTTATTCATAATAGCTATCTCAGTGAGCTTTCACATGACTCCATATATATGAATGAAATGAATATTAGTAACCTTAATGTCTGTGACAGCATTTGTCTCATTTCTAAAGGACAGTCTAAGAAGTTAGAATTACTAAATTCATCATTATAAAAATTTGTCATAAAGAGGTGGTCAGAATTATGAATAAGTGATGAGAGATGAAATTCTTAAATAATTCTAGCCCTAGTAAAATGATTTTCTTTTCTTTTTTTTTTTTTTTTTGCCATCGAGTCTTGAACCATTCACATGGACAGTGCTATGTGGATACTTTCTCTGGATTCTGTTCTGTGGATTAAAACATGAAAAGCGGAAGAATTTTACAGGAAGGGTTAAGTACAAAAAGAAAATTTCCCTTTTCACGTCTGTGACTTGTGACTGCTGTGTTCTTTATATCTGAAAACTTTATTATTTATTTTGAAGTAAAATTTCATTTTTTAATGTAACGAATAAGCCATGAGGACATACAGTTTATACATGTATGGAGTCCTATAAATCTATGATACCCTTGAGGATGAAACTTAGAGACAAACACATGGGAGAAGTCTATGGCTTTGTCAATAGTTGTCCAGTGTTTTAGTAATATCTCATCTTGGAAACAACATTGATTTTAGTATCAGAAATTTGCTTCTTTTCCCATTTGAGTGCTTTATGTGCCCTATCACTTAAAAAACACTTTAGACAATTTTTTGAAAGTAGGTATAGCTAATCATGTGATAGTGTACCAGTGACTTAATTGAAGTTTTTTACAAATTAGAGAGATTTTATTAAAAGCATCTTTAGAAAGCATTTTAGCTCTATGATCTATGAATATGGTGTAGATTTTCACATGGAAGAATTATGATTTTACTTATTGTTATTTATTTTAATGCATCCCAATAATTTCCTCATACTCTTGATGAAAATGTTGTATTATTATAAAACTTTAGAAAAAATAAATACACATACATTTGTATATGTATATAGTATAAATATAGATATATGCAAAACAGGGAAATGCATCTGAATAAAGACATGGCATACTTTGAATTGATAGTGCAGTTAATGTGGGCAAAAACCAAAATTGCCTTTTAAAAAAACAGACATAGTAGATATTTGCCTTTAGAATAATTTCTCTGTAGTGGTACCAAAAGTACAGTGTGTGTAGGAAACCTTAGTCAAAGATTACTTATGTGATGCTTAGTGTGGCTGATGAAATTCCACAGCATCTAAACACAAAAAAACATTGTAATTATTAAAATTACTAACAAAATATCCTTCTTGCCCTTATGCCTGTTTATTTTCCAACTTTCTGTTTGTTAAAGATTGTCTATTATTAGAGAATTAAGTTAGAAATGCATTTACACCTACACAGTCACCATTTGATTTTCAGATACTTGTGGAATAGCTCACTGTTGGTTAAATGGGAGGTGTGGTGGCCAATTAGCATGCAGTTGAATTTAGTTGATTTACATATTTCTGTATGTATTACTAGAAGCTATTTTCTCTGCCACCCAAAATGTTGTTATTTGGTTAGATTTTATCAGTTTTAATGATAGTTATAATTATCAAATAGTATTATATATTTCACATATAAGAATAAATAATAACATATAATAATATGTAAGAATAAATAAATATATAATATATAAGAATAAATAAAAAGCTTGTCCTTTAAAATTACACTTTCTCTTAGGTATTTGTGTTTCTTAGGAATTCACATAACTTCAAAGAATATCTGTAACTTTGCTTTTTAATATATAGCCCAGAATAATATTTCATTCACAGAAAACAGAGAGGGTGTTTGGTATATTTTTTACATGAAAAAAATTTTGAGTTTTCATGTATTGTGGGTTTTTTTGTTTTTTAAATGTTTTATTTATTTCTAGGAGAATGAGAGAGAGACAGCATGAGCAGGGGAGGGTCAGAGAGAGAGGAAGTCACAGACTGAAACAGGCTCCAGGCTCTGAGCTGGCAGTCAGCACAGAGCCCGACGCGGGGCTCAAACCGACTAACTGCGAGATCATGACCTAAGCGAAAGTCAGTCTCTTAACCGACTAAGCCACCCAGGCACCCCTCATGCTTTGTGTTTTATAACTGTTAGCATGACCCGAGGACCAATCAGGGGCATTTTTATCTTCTTCCTATTTATAATGCAAAATACAGCTTCACAATGCTCAGAAGATCCTCGTGATGTTTGCCAAGCCCATTTCTCCCTGACATTCTTAAATACAATATTCCCAACATCTAATCATATCATGTAATATTAAACCAAAAATTATATGTCTACTCTGGTTACTTAAACTCTTATTTCTCAGAATAAATAAACCCTACATTTTATTAATAGGACTGATACTCTCAGAAAACATAAATTAGGCCATTTACTTTGGGATAGACAATATGCTTTCCAAAACATGGTAAGAGCATGTCAAAATAGCAGAAGATTGTTCACTGATCTAAATAAAATTTTTGGGAGTTGTTTACCACCATCACCACACAAGCACTCACAGATGGCAATTTAACCTCAACATCAGCTAACCCCAGTTGCCAGTGAGGCAGGGAGGTTACCATAAAGCCATGAAGAGAAGAAGCAGGGTTGGTCTGCACACAGAAACAAGTCAGTAATTACCTCAAAAATATCAGTAGAAGCAGAGCATCAATTCTGTACCTGATTTTACCATAACCAATCTCTTATACCTTCTTGAAAACAAAAATCATACTTTCAACATGATAATTACCTTAGCTTCATTATTTAAAGAAGGGAGACCCTGAGAACTCTGGGGTATAACCCATTTAGGGAAGTCTCTCTTCTTTGATCCTTACCTCTCTGCCTTTCTTATACTGAAGAGAGAAGACATTCATATTTTTTTCAGCCCCTGTTCTCCTTGGCTTTGAGTGAGGGGGAATGAAACACTTTAAGCAGCAAAGAGAAAGAAAAGTCATAAATGAATCACTAAGTGGAATAAAATCTGTGCTTTAATCAAAACTTTCTGTGACTCATCGATTTTTTTTTTTCTCCTCCACAATATACCATGGTGAAGTCACTGTCTTAGTCACTCAATCAAGGGAGAATTGAATTTGAGCTCATTTCAGAAAATGAAGTCATAAATTTCCCTGAGTGAAAAATGACGAACTATATTAACTCAGTTTGCATACATCCCAAATAAGGCAGGGAAGAAACTTGATTTGTAACTGTTGATGTCACTAGAATTCAAAGATGTGTAAAATTCCTAAGCTTGTTTTCCATTCAAAGTTGATGAAAGAAAGTACTTCCTTCAGTCCTGTGGACTTCCAAACTTAATTTTTTTTCTTCAAACATAGTAAGTAGCTAATTCCTAAGATTTGCTCAATAAGGTGAACATATGGAAAAAGTAAGAAAAAAATGTGGTGACCAGAATGGGTCAATATTTACAAAATTCATATCCCCACCAAAAATACATATCTATTAATATATATTAATTTATCTGTGCCTTTGTAAACAGCAAGAACTTTTAAACTGGTCACTCAGCTCATATAGTCCTTATTGATTTATTTTAACTCAGAACCATAAACCTCAATATTATAAAATAGAAAACATTAAGATTAAATATATATAAACAAAAACTATAAATATGTATTATACATACATATATTCATGTATTATACACACACACACACACACACATCACCACCACCACCACCAACAACAATAACAACAACTTGTGAGAGCTCATAACAAAGATTAGCAGGTTTCTCCCTGGACAAATTTTACTTGGACTCAAAAAAAAGCTTTATAAAGACCAAGTGAAACTATGGTCAGAATAAAATGAGAATTGGCCATTAAATCAAATAAAATACTGTCCTTCATATATCAATTGGACTTGGGTTCCATGTGCATGGGATCCTACATGGGACTGTGGAGGAACTAAAGTATTTATTATAATAAAATGATTGCACTCCCTAAAATTGTGCAAAAAATAATTCCTATGGCATTGTAGATAAAATAGATATAATACATAGGAAAAAATCATTATCATATTCTCAAAATTTGGGTTTTATAGATATTATTGAATAGATACTGTTGGTATATTTGGTTGAGAATATAAAAGTGTTATTTTTATGTGTAATGAATGTCTTTTGGCATTCTGAGAGGTTAAAAACCCTACAGGTTATCTGTAAATAGTCCATATTGCTTAATACAGTTTCGGTCAAATGAATTATCCTGAATAGTTCTCTACTGCTTAGTTCAGCTGGGAAACTTCCAACATGGAGTCAAGTACCCTTGTTCTTTAGAAGTTCATTCTGAAATGTTCATTGCTACTTTTAGGAAGTTCAGTGAATGCGACTTTGGGAACTTAATCCTAATAAAGAAAGATCATCTCCTCAAAGTCCAGAAGTGCCATCATTTTGACCTTTGTCACACAGCAGAAAATGAAGAGTAGCATCATGTCCTTTCTTGCTCTCTTCCCTCTCCATGTTTCTAAGTTCTTGACCCCTCTGTCTTCTTCTATACAAGAGAAGTGACCTTATTTTATCTCTGTAATCCCCCCAATAAAGGCACTGAACCCAACTTCTTGGGGTTAATTATCTGATCCTCTCTGACCATCTTCCTACTCAAGCCTTTTGTGCTGTTAGAATTTCCCTCTGCTTGTTTTGTTGATTGCCCATTAGATGGGACCCTGGCTGAGCAAACATCAGGAAAAAAAAAAAGATATATATGGACTTTTTTCCAGAGTGATAGATCCTCCATTTCAATCTCAGCCTAAAATGAGATTTACCTTCCTCTCTAACAAAGTCCTTAGGATATTCTGTTCAAAAGCTGAGCCAAACGGTTTTCAGGAAAGATATATTACTTACCAGGTTCTCAACTGACTATCTAGATTATTAGAAAATACAATAATCCATTCACACACAATTTTTTGGTATGTAAGACAGTGATTTTTAATATTTTCTTTTAAAACACACAGGAAATTAACTCCTTAAGTCAATGCAACTCAGGGAAAGAAGAAAAGGATAGAATTTCAGAGCAAGAGTGCATCCTTGTTTAGGTTATCACATTTGCATAATCCCATTTCCACAATGCAAGAATTTTACTCCATAGCACAGAGGAGCCTTGAAGGGTAACTCAGATATTTAAACTATGCAGTTTACCTTGAAGGGCTTTATCATACTTTTAAAAATTAAATAATTAGTTAAGATGTGCCAAATCTACTTGTGATGAGCAATGGGTGTTGTATGTGATGAATCACTAGATTCTACACGTGAAATTAATATTAGACTCTATGTTAACTAACTAGAACTGAAATAAAAACTTGAAAAAATTAAAATAAAAAGATTTTCCAAATTTTATATTTTGAAAAACAGACATATTTTAAAAATAAAGGTTTTACCTTAGTTATGCTGATTTTGGTAGAATTTCCTTAAAGGTCTAAGGTATTTAAATACTCCTCAACACCACTGAGTTTTCTATCCTTTACTCAATCCTAAAAAAAGTAAAAGAAATATATTAAAACTTAATAGTTGTTAGACTAGGTGAGTGTGACCATTTCCAGGTAAGTTAGGGAGCTCAGATTCACTCAGTATAAAAACCCTGGGTTAATATTTAGCTTTGTCCATACTAGAAGTATAGAATTTACCACTCTGATTCTAATCAATCGCACCTGTAGTCTATCTCTTTCCCACCACATTATCATGACCAACTAATGAATGAGTCAGATTGCACAGAACTATAAGGGAAAGTAATCAGACTTAATCACTGATCAATTTCCTCCAGGGTACAAAACTGACAATTTTCAGCTTTTGGGGCTAGCCTTGGAGCAAAAGAATAATAATAATAATGATAATACCGCGAATAACATAATAAACTAAGGGTTATATTTCTGACATACACTTCTTGAGAAAATGTAACCTTACACAAAATATTCTCACAGGGAGGCATAAGGGTATAGGTAACCCAAATCAGTGGTGTCCTAAAATGGAATTGATAACCTTTGTGGTTTTTCAGTGTGACAAAGTAGTAACCCATATTCTAGACATAAATTTCTTCAGGATGGGCTTAAGGAAACAGGTGCAATTTTGATAAAATTCAATCTCATAAGTAGAAATCAACCATGTTTCTCTTGCAATTGGTATTTAATGGGAAATTATGAATTCCTTAATATTCTTCTTAGTTTATTCATAAGTATCAAGAGAAATGGAAGAAGATGGAAAACGAATTTTGAGAAAACAGCATCCCTAGTAAGACTATATATTTGTAGGTCATAGAGAATTTCTGAATTTCAGTGACTCGGGCAAATATTTTTGCTAACATATTTGATATCAGGTTATGTCTTTGGGAAATCACATTTTTTTAAAGTCAGTCTTTATTATCCAAAGGAAAAGGAGACATGGAAAATAGATGAAGAACCATATTTTTAATCTAATGAATCACATCCTAAAAAATGACAAGCACGCACAGTAGAAACATAATAAAGATTTCCTATAGTTAAAATTACTAGCTATTTGCATAATCCCAACATCCGTCTGTTAAAACAATATGTACCCACATATTTTTTGTTTCAAAAAAGAACAGCAGGCAAAATAGCTGTACAGTTAAAATTCATGGATTTGAAAATATATATATATATATATGATGGAGTTTATTTATGCTGAATAAATCCCAAATTTACTTTTTCTTTATTCAAAGTTTGAATTTAGAACTGCTCCTCAGTTTTTATGCCAACTTTGGAATAAATGAGTCATAAGAGGTAAAGCTACTGGTTGATAACAGAATATAATAACTGTACTCACATTTTGACATTTCTATTGCACCTTTCACCTTGAGAAAATCCAAGGCAATTAACCTAAAAATCAATTCTATACTGTAGGGATTTTGCAAGCTCTAATCCAGTTATCTTCCAAGTTATATCTAAAAGTATAAGTAGAGCACCCATAGCCCTGTCGGCCTGTCAACCTACCTTACTGGCATTTGCTACCAAGAGACCTCCAAGGCCTGGTGCACGTACATGACCCTATAAATGATGGCCAGTTTCATTGAAAAGAAGGAAATCTTGTCTTTTGTAACAAAATTCATAGGCCTTGAGGACATTATGCTAAGTAAAATAAGTCAGACAGAGAAAGACAAATAGTGTAGGTCCTCATTTTCATATGGAATCTAACAAAGACAAACTCATAGAAACACAGTGGAATGGTGGTTGCCAGGGTCTAAGGTATGGGGAAATGGGGTCAAGGGGTATACACCTCTGGCCATAAAATGAGTAAGTTCTGGGATCTAATGTACACCATGGTGACTATAATTAACAATGTTGCATTAAATATTTGAAAGGTGTTAAGACAGTCCATCTTAAAAGTTAATACCACATATTTATTTACAAAATGGCAATTCTTGGGGTGCCTGGGTGGTTCAGTTGGTTGAGCAAGTGACTTTGACTCATGAGTTCAAGCCCTACACTAAGCTGGCTGCTGTCAGCGCAGAGCCTACCTTAGATCCTCTGAGCCCCTCTCTCTATGCCCTGCCCCACCCACTCATGTCTCTTTCTTTCTTTCTCAAAAATAAGCAATAAAAACGGTAAGTGTGTGAGGCCATGGATGTGTAAACTAAACTCATTGTGGTAAACATTTTGCAATATGTATGCAAATCATTATGTTGTACAGCTTAAGCTTACATGTGTTATGTGCCAATAATATTCCAATGAAGCTGGAAAAAATAAATACATATATAAATGCTGCTAGTTTAAAATAATGATGGCCAGTTGGTCATAATGAACCATGCAAATTTACTGACTTTATACTCAAGAGCTAGGCATACCTAGCCATTAAGCAGTTTATTTGTCAATCAAATAGAATATTAGTATCCTGAGGTTTTAAACATCTTTATGTGTTATAGAATTCAAATTCTTACTAAGTACAAGAAACACATGATTTCTGTTGTAAAAATCCTCTGTTTTAATATCCTCATTACATAGGCAATTCTAATGATTAGGGGAATATCTACTGTTGTCTACATCCTTTAATCAGTAAAATCTTATCCTTTACGGTACAAAAGACATAAAATGTAGGTTATTGCCTTCTGAGCTTTTACAGCTGATAAATAAAAATATACAAACATAATACTAAAGGTACTATGTCAGAATATAATTTCACAGTGTGGTAGGAACACAAAGGAAGGGAAAGGCAGATCTACCTGGACATGAGAGTATCAGAAAAGGCTTCAGGGACATAAATATCACAGGTAAAGTGTTAAGTAAAGAAAAATCAAATTGTAAAATTGTACTTATAGTATTTACTCAGTTAAGTAAGGAAAAAAATAGAAAAATTAAATAGGTTAACATATTAAATATGGTGCTGCATACTGGAATGATGGGCGAGACTTTGTTTTTTCTTTAACATACTCAGGAGAACATGTAATTATTTCATGCTCAGGGAAAAAATTCAAAACACCAACAAGATGTGTGGCATCTAGAATAAAACACATTGAGTCTGCTTGAGGGAGAAGAGAATTTTTTTCATAATTGCCTCACTCTTATTTTAATTAACTAGCTTTAGTAAAGAGTCTTCTCAAAAAAGAGAAGAGATAAAGAATACTAAATAGATCCACCTGAGAGACAAACTTAACAATCCTACTACCGCCACAGTCAGGTAACATTCACTGTGTCACAATTGAGTGTATATCAGCTTCTAAAGTAAAGCATTCAAGCACGTGAAACAGTATTTGTTTTAACACACTCTCTATGGAATGAATTTGAAAGACTTTTCTGAGTTGTCCTGGGAAAAAAAAAAAAAAAAAAAAGCAGCCTCCCACAGCTGGCTCCTCTATTTTTGGCTTCTCCTATCCCTGTTTTCATGGCAGCTGAGAAATATTAATGTGAGAAAAGTATCTTTTATTTTAGTCGTTAGAAAGAATTTAACAGAAAACCCTGCATCTTTAGTAGTAGAGGGTAAGAGTTCTAGGATCATACTGTGGGGAGTACATCCCTGGAACAATGTGCAGGGAAAATGTTACATAAAATAATATGTTCGACTTAACGTATGACTTCCCCAAAGTGTATGCTGTTTACCTATAATGCTAAAAAAAACACATTTCACCAAAAGTTAATATGTCCCCTAGGAATAATTACATAAAATGGGTGTATAATCAATCTCATACATAAAAAAGGCAGAGTAGGAAAAACTTATTTAATCTACCACCAATCAACAGAAACAAATGTTTATCAGATCCATTTGAAAGTAGGAGAAACATTCAGCTTTAAGAAAGACTTTTTCCTGACCTATAAAATTGTACATACCTTTAAATTAAATTAATTGTACATACCTATAAAATTAAATGCTTCAAAACATTAATCTTGAAAAAAGTCGTGATCACATTTGATCCAGCAAATTGGCTAAAAACTAAAATGCAGTACTGTAGTCACGGATCCAAACCACATTTGAAAGAGTAATGACAACTTACTTCAGTTTTATTGACTCAATCAGATCATATGGTGAGTCATTTCCAGACATATCGATAAACTCATTGATTCCTCTCATTCTTGTAGTCACTGGACTATAGAAAAAAGGATCAGTAGCCATTTGACCTTCATTGTGTATTAAACAAACACCAGATGGTACGGATTCATTCAGGAAATCCATTCTTTCTTTTTCATAGTCATGTTCACACTGCTGCTTCCCACTGAGCCTTTCTCTCTGCTTGTCATGGTGCCAAAGCTGCCTGCATAGCACCTTTCATGCATCACAGCTTTCAAATCTTGTCCCATTAGTTTCATTTTGTTTCCATCATAAATAATCTCCCACTTTCTCATACACTCTTTCATTATCTAATAATGGGCCAGGTCATTATACAAAGGAGCCAAGTATTAAAGGGTTAGTGAGTACAGTTTGTCCACTTGGTTTCTGGCCAGTGTATGAACTATTTATTAAACAGATAAATTTATGCAACTAAAAAAGGAGATCTAGAGGATGCAAACATCCCCATCCTGCTAACACATTTCAGCACAAGATATAAAAAAGCTAGGACATTAGAATCTCAAATTGGAAACTTTAAATCACTATATACCATGAGTGTAACCTAACTCAACCTAATTATTTCAAGAAACACACAAAAGCAAATACCCTATCCTCTGTAAAATTCCATCACAATTCCTCTCCTTGGCCATTCCCTACACTCATTTGGACATCGGCCAGCCATCCAGAAGTGTTGAAATGTTGGTAAAGCATTCACAAGCCAAGTGACTCCATTCTAAGAGTGTTATCCTATGACGAAATTTCACAGAGTCCAAGAAGGGACATTTGTCTTTTGGAAGAATGTTGTATAGAGAAAAATAAGAGAGCTGGACATTATGTGAGGTTTATTGCCAACACTGAGAAGTTTAGTACAAACAAGGAATGCTCCCTGGGTCTCAGCAGAGTGTCCTTCAGTGTTCACAGGAAGTTAAATATTGAGCAAATAAAATATTCTTACAGCTAGAATCAGTTTCTTCCATTATTTCAGGAAAAGTTAAGAAGTTTAGAATGCAGTCTGTAGGATGCTATAAATATAAATATGTCAGCACTGAGTTAAATCATCCCAGCCTATTATTCCCACAGGCAGGCCAATTATCAGGGGATAATTGGACTGATAATGAGCATTCTGACTGGTCGAGAGGTCCCTCTCGGGGTATATCACCCCTTCCCTTATAAGGCCATCCTCTGCACCAAGAATGGCATAGGTTATAAACGGGGGCATTTAAAAGAATGTAGTATCTTTGAGAAAATCAGTTTACATTGATTGAAATAAGATGCTGAATACTAAATTTTTTTAATAAAGAAGCAAGGATACAAGCTGTTTAGTAAAACACAATAGAGGTAACGCAATTATTTTATTTGTGTCTTCAAAAAAAATTCTCATTGTGTGAAACAATTTCAACTATATTTAGAAAAATAGGAAATAAAAGATAAAAAGACCCACTCATGATCTCATCTCCCTAAGTGAGCCAATTTAATAATTTTAGAGTTTGAAATACATGTTTACTGCAAAGTCAGTTATATCATTTGTGTAAGCAATTATTCCATTATTTACTATTATATGTTGACAGTAAACTCATATTAAGCCCTATTTATGCCAGCATATTTAACTAAATATTTTCTGCCTGGGTTGCTCTTTCCTGCCCTCTTTCACCAGATAAATGCTATTTATTCTTCAACTTCAGCTTAATTTCCACTTCTTAGGGGACAGTTTTCCTCTGACTTCCCAAAGATGAGTGCTTATGTTCCCTCTTACGCATTCATTCTTCCTAGCCCTTAACATTGTATGTGATTATTTCATTATTACCCATCTCTTCTAGTGAACAGTGATCTCGACGAGGGCAAAGCGATTCTTCTTTTGCTTAGTATTATATCCCAGAATAGCACCTTGCACATAATAAGTGCTCAATAAATAATCATTGAATGGCTGACTAAATGAATGAACTTAAGCATTGTCTGTGTCGCTCTAGATGGTGAGACTGGAACAAAGAAGGGCAAACGGTTTGTGTAGTGATCTATGAATAAGAATACACATAGCTAATGACAGAACCTGCCCTGAAATTTGCATCATCTTATATTTTATACTTTATGTCATCAGCTCACTAGCCCTGTATAAAAAGAAAATATCGAACTGAGAGTGATTATACAGGAAGTGGAAAACAACTGGTAGAGGAAAAGAAACTGCTTAAAGATCCCGGAAACTGTCCATAATTATTTACCTTCTACATTGTTTTCCTTTGAATGGAAGAAATATTTCTTCATCATTTTCAGGATGGTTTTGTTTTCATATAAAATTCCTGATCTCAGAAAGGTTATAAACCTGAAAAAGAAATTAAAAGTACCTTATCATATATGGCTTGATTCCACTGAGTCAAACTACAAAATACATAACCAGCCATTTCCAGTCTGAACCTTATCATAAACCTTGCTTCAAATGTCAGGTCAGACTTTTTGAAAACTCAACTCAATTTCCTGCCGACATTCTCAAGGTTTGTCTTGTGTCTCGCTTTTGCCTCAATTGCTAATACCACCCTAAATTCCATTTTTAAAAAATGACTAACAATTCTTATTCCTATTCATTATATAAATTGTAATCCCAATCATGTATCCATATGAAAATAAATTATATGTTTTGTCTCTATATTTTATAGCTTTAGGTTTTGTGGAGATATGTACTTAAAATTCTTAAAAAATAAATAATTTTGACATTTTAGCCAGGATATTTCATTAGATACTCAGCCATACCATTTCAAGTTTTTAAATTATGAAGTTTTTTAGAGCAGTCTTTTTATTCACAGCAAAATTGAACAAAAGTACAGAAAATACCCACATACTTCCCTTTTCTGACAAGTGCATAATCTCCTTATTGACATCCTATCACCCACATTTGATGAACGCATATTGACACATTATCATCCCAAGCCCATAGTTTACATTAGGGTTGACTCGTATGTTGTACATCCTATGAATTTTGTCAAATATGTAATGACACATATTCACCACTGCAGTATCATACAGAATGGTTTCACGGCCCTAAAAATTCTCTATGCTTCACCTATTTCTCTCTCTTCTCTCCATTTCCTGGAAACCACTGATCTTTTCACTGTCTCCATAGTTGTTCCTTTTCCAGAATGTCATTTAATTAGAATCATACAGCATGTAGCCTTTTCATACTGGCTTTTTCCCCCCACTTAGTAATATGCATTTAGATCTCCTCCATGTCTTTTAGTGACTTGACAGTTCATTTCTCTTTCTCACTGAATAATATTACACTGTCTCGATGTACCACAATTTATTTACCCATTCTTCTACAGAAGGACATCTGGGCTGCTTCCAAGTTCCAGCAATTATGAAGAAATCGGCTATAAGTATCCACGTGCATGTTTTTATTTTCATTAGTATGAGCAAACACCAAGACGTACAACTGCTGGATAATAAAGGAAGAGCATCTTTAAGAAGAAATTGCCAAAGTGTCTAACAAAGTGGTTGTAATATTTTTATTTACCACCAGCAATAAATTAGAATTCCAGTTAGTTTACATATTTTATCATCTTTGGAATGTTCAGTGTCTAGGATTTTGACCACTCCAACAGATGCATAGTGGTGTCTCACTGTTTTAATTTGCAATTACCTAAAGGCGTATGATGTTGAACGTCTTCTCATATACATACTTGCTTTCTCTCTATCTTCTTTAGTCGAAGTTTATTCAAGTCTTCTGCCCATATTTTACTAAGGTTATATTCTTACTGCTGAGGTTTGAGTCTTTGGCATATTTTGGATAACAATCCATCATCAGATTTTTTTCTTCTAAATGTCTTCTTCCAGTCTTTGGTTTGTCTTCTCATTCCCTTGACCTGTCTTTTGTACAGCAAAGGTTTTTGATTTAAAAAAGCTCAGCAAATCAATTGTTTTTCCTCAGGGATCAGGTCTTTTGTGTTGTATCAAAAAGTCACTGCTATATCCACTGTTACTTCGGTTTGCTCTATTTTGTATTCTAGGAATTTTACAATTTTGCATTCTACATTTAGGCTTGTGATCCATTTAGAGTTGATTTTTATGAAGAGTGTAAGGTCTATGTCCAGATATATTTTTTTTTGCATGTGGATGTCCAGTTGTTTCAAAGCCCATTTGTTCAAAAGAGTACCTTTTCCCCACTGTATTGCCTTTGCTCTTCTTGTCAAATATCAGTTGACCTTATTTATGTGGGTCCACTTTTGGGTGTCTGTTCTGCTCCTTAGATCTAGTTATCTATTTTTTCACCAATACCACACTGTCTTCATTACTATAGTTTTATAGTGGGTCACGAGTCAGACAGTGTCACTCTGATTTTATACATCTCCAATATTCAGTTTGCTGTTATGGCTCATTTGAATCTCCATATACATTTTAGAATCAGTTTGTTAATATCCAAAGTCAGTTTGGGATCTTGGCTGGCATTGCATTGGATCTATAGATCAAGTTGGGAAGAACTTAACATCTTGATAATTTTGAGTGTTCTTATACATGAACATAGAATATCTCTTCATTTACTCTATGATTCTGTTCAGCAGTCTTGTGATTTTCCTCACATAAGTCTGTATATGTTTTGTCCAATTTATATCTAAGTATTTCATTTTCAGTGATGTTAATGTAAATGAAATTATGTTTTTTATCTCAATTTCCAATTGTTCACTGGTGGTATTTGGAAAAGTGGTTTCTTTTCTTTTTTTTTTTTTTGAAGTATAATCAACATGCAGTGGTACATTAGTTTCAGATGTATAACATGGTGATGCAACAATTCTGTATGTTATGCCACTCTCACCACAAGTGTAGCTACCATCTGTCACCAAACAATGCCATTACAATACCACTGGCTGTATTTCTTATGTTGTAGCTGTTATCTTCATGCCTTATTCATTCCATTACTGGAGGCCTGTATCTCCCACTCCTCTTTGGCAGATATCAATTTATTCTATGTACTTATGGATCTGTTTCTGGAAAGCAAATGACATTTAACCTTGAATCCTGCAAGCTAGTTATAAGCCATTATTAGTTTCAGGAGTTTTTGGTCAATTCTTTTGGGTTTTCTATATAGACAATTATGTAACCAAAAGTTCTGTTCTATTTATTCTCTCAATTTTTTGTGTCTCTAAGGAAGTCTTTATTTCTCCCTCACTTTTAAAGGATAATTTCACAGGGCACAGAATTCTAGGGGAGTACCTTATTTTCTCTCAACACTATCTTACTTTATTCTCTTCTTACCTTTGTAGTTTCTAAGGAGAAGTAGCATATAATTTTAATCTATTTTCCTCTATAGGTAAGATGTTTTTGCCTTCTGTATTCCTTCAGGACTCTTTCTTTATCCTTAATTTTCTAAAGTTGAATATAATATGCCGAGGTACAGGATATTTTTATACTTATCTTGCTTATTCTCTGTGCTTCCTGGATCTATGGTTTAGTATTTGACATTAGTTTGGTGGAAATTGTCAGTCATTAAGGATTTAAATGATATTGCCATTTATATGCTACACTTTTTATTGTTGTCCTATAGTTCTTGGATATTCCTTTTTTTCAGTCTTTCTTTGGTTTTCAGTCTTGAATTTTCCATTGCCATATCCTAAAGCTCAGAGATATTCTCCTCAGCTGTGTTCAGTCTACTGATGAGCCCACTAAGGCGTTCTATCTTTCTGTTCCACTGTTTTTGATATCTGGGACTTTTTTTTTTAAGTTTATCTACCCCATTTTTTGAGAGAGAGAGAGAGAGAACATGCACATGCATGTGCAAGTGTGTCGGGGAGGGGCAGTGTAGGAGGGAGAGAGAATCCCAAGTAAGCTGCAGACTCCATGTTCAGTGTGGAGCCCAATGCAGGGCCCAATACCATGAACCAGGAAACCCTGACCTGAGCTGCAATCAAGACTCAGAAGCTTAACCAAATGAGCCACCCAGGTCCCCTCTAGGATTTCTTTTTAATCCTTCCTTACATATTGTATCTCTCTGCTTACTTTATCCACCTATTCTTACACGTTATCTCCTTTTTCCACTAAAGCCCTTAGCATATTAATTAGAGGAATGTTTAAAATTCCTGTTCTGATAATTCCAACCACTAGAGTATAAGTTCTGTGAAGTTAGGAACTGTATCTCTTTGTTTCCCTGTTGTTTCCAGAGCCTGGTATATAGTAAATTTGCAAATATTTATTGAATAAATGATTCCCTCAGACGTGAAAAGGATTTTCAAACAAATTGACTCTATGTCTAAGATGTCAATCAGTTTAGTTTTAAAACTCAATTGACTTATTTTATTTGACTAGCAAAAGCATGCAGTCAAAATGTCTTTATGTATGCATAATTTATGTGATATCTTCTAATATAATTATATGTAAAGTTATTTACATATCCCCAAAATATTTATGCAATGATACAATATATTCAAACTCTAGAGCATAATATGGGGCAAATTTCCTTGGTGAGATTCACTGAGGTTTTAAATGTAACTCAATGTTTTAAATATAATCATATTACTATGGAAATATTTATTCTACATACTATCTGAAGTTTAATAAAATGAAATGTTATGGGTAGAAAATAAAACACTAAAAACTTAAAAAAAACTTTTTGTAACTGGGTTGTGCAACTGTAGGTATTATTTTCTTCTGTACACTTTTTGATGCTTTCCAAATTTTCTACCATGAATATATATTAATTTTATAATAAGGAGAGAGTTTTTAAAACAAAATATTTTAAGATGCTGAAAGTAAAAATATAAATTGCACAGTAAAATTAAAGAGAGAAAGGTTAGAAAGAATGGTCTGTTCTCTTCCTTACCTTACCACATTTAGTTCAAATGTGGCAGTCTTTTGCCATCTCCATTTTGACTCCTGGTTCTAAAACTGTTTACTAATAGGGTTGAGTGATTTAATTACTATGTCCTTTCTTCCTTGTGTCTTGATGCAAAGTTGGTTTGTTTTTTACGTTTATTATTTTGAGGGTGGGGGGAGAGGCAGACACAGAGAGAGAGAGAAGAGACAGAATCCCAAGCAGGCTCCAATCTGTCAGTATGGAGCCTGATGCAGGGCTTGATTTCACAAACCATGAGATCCATGACCTGAGCCAAAATCAAGTCAGGCGCTTAACTGAATGAGCCACCCAGGCGCCCCATTGATATACAATTAATTATTTGGAGGCTTTTTTTTTCTTTCTCATTGTGTATTAAGTACATATTTTGTTAATAAACTTTATTTTTAGTATATATATATATTTACTATATATATATAAATATTTCATATTTATAGAAAAATCAAGAAGACAGTAGTGATTTCACTATACAATTCTGTACCTCATTGTCCCTATTATTGACATCTTATGTTAATATAGTATATCTGTTAAAATTAATGACTCAATATCGATACACTGTTTTTAATTGAAGCCCATATTTTATTCAGACTTCCTTGGTTTACTTAATGTCCGTTTTTCACTGCTTTTCCTGAAACCCATCCAAGATACAACATTACATTTTACTTGTCAGGTCTCCATAGGCTACTCTTTACTTTGACAGTTATCAGAGTTTCCTTGTTTTTGATGACCTTAACAGTTCTGAGGAATACTTATTAAGTATTTTATAAAATGTTCCTCTATTGGGATTTGTCTGATGTGTTTCTCACAACTAAATTGGTGTTATATGCTTGAGGAAGATCATAGAACTGAAGTGCCATTACCCTTATATCCTATCAATCTAGAAAATCAACAGGACTTATCACTGTTGATGTGAGATCTAGCTGAGGTAATGTTTCTCAGGCTTCCCTGCTGTCAAATAATTGTTCTTACCCTTTCTATACTGTACTTTTTGGAAGGGAGTCACTATACACAGTACTCAAAGACTGGGGAATTATGTTTAACTTCTTTGAGGGCAAAGTACAAATACAAATTATTCAGAATTCTTCTATAAGAGATCTTCATCTACTCTCCTTCATTTATTTATTTAGTCATTTATTTACATCAATATGGATTTATGGTATTTACTTTATATTTTGGATAAATTCCAATGCTACATTTTAAATTCTCTGTTCATGGTTCTAGTCCCAATTTTTGGGAACTCTTTCAGTTGGATTCTGTGTCCCTTTTAACATACCCCCATCATAGTGTATGTGTGTGGGGAGGTGGAGCACTTCTCTACTTTCTGGTACTATAAGATGATGCAGGCTCATCTTGTATATTTTCTGCCTCAGATATAGAATCAATCATTTCTATATGGCACTCTGGTTCCTTTTATTGGAGAATGGTGTTAGAAACCAAGATCTGGGCACTAGGTGTGCTCTTTGCTAATGGAGTGCCATTTCTTTTAGGCACTCTAAGCTGTCAGAGCAAATAAATATTTGTGTGAACATTTATCTATGATATACAGATATCTATAAATACTATACATAACCATCTACATCTATATTAAGAAAAACATAAGTTCATACTAATGTCTTCAACTCTATTCCATTACCACATTGATCATCTTATTTTTCCTTTGCTTATTTGTTAATTTTTATTCCAACACTAATAAACCTGACTCCACAATTCACTATTTACTTAATTATTTAATTCTAATATACATGAATGGCAGTATCAGAAGTGTTAATCCATAGCCCCATGGTGGGAAAACACTTTATAAACTATAGTATAGTGTTTATGGACAGTTCTTCTGCCTTTAGACTTACAGATTCTACTTATTTACAAAATGACTTAAGTCAGTACCTTTTCTCCCCACCACCTTCAATTAGATTTCATATACTGGTAATAAGGTTATATATTTTTTATCACCTACTTAATTCTATCCTGAGATCTCAGGACCTCCTAAACAGTTTTTTAATTAATTTTCATACATTGTTTTAGTCTTTGTACAGCACTGTCACATAGGGTTTGACAAATACAAAATGTTGTATGTCCACCATTGCAGACTATGCTAAACAGTTTCACCACCCTATAACTCCTTTGTGCTTTACCAATTCAATTTCTTTCCCTCCCTCCTTGTGGTCACTGACCTTTTCACTGTCTGTAGGTTTGCCTTTTCCAGATGTCACATGATTAGAATTATATAGTATATAATCTTTTCAGACTGGCTTCTTTCACTTAAAAAAATATATTTAATATTTATTGGGGGTGCCTGTGTGACTCAGTTGGTTAAGCATTTGACTTTTGATATTGACTTCAGTCATGATCTCATAGCTTGTGAATTCAAGCCCCACATCAGGCTCTGTGCTGACAGTACAAAGCCTGCTTGGGATTTTCTCTCTCTCCCTCACTCCCTGCCCCTCCTATGGTCATATGCTCTCTCTCTTCCTCCAAAAAATAAATAAAAACTTTAAAAACATTTAAAATTTATCTTTGTCATCTGATGGCTTGTTAGTTTATTTTCATCACTAAGTGATATTCCATTGTGTGGACATAAAACTATTTACTTACTGAAGAACATCTTGATTGTTTCTAGGTTTTGGGGATGACAAAGTTATTACAAGCACTGAAACAAGCATGTGGAATAAGTGTGCATAAGAGTTGGATAAATATCTAGAAGCATGACTGCCTGTGATATAATTACATAGGTGGGAATATGTTTAATTTTATAAGAAAGTTTCCATACTCTTCCAAAGTGACTGACTATAGCATTTTGCCACCTCACCAGTAATATTGCTCCAAATTCTCACAGCCTTTGAGGTATGTAGTGGTATCTCACTGGTATTTTAATTTGGAATTTTCTTTTTCTTTTTTTTTATTAAAGTGTATTTATTTATTTTGGGAGAGAGAGAGAGCTAGCAAGGGAAGAGGGGATAGGAAGGGAGGGAGGAGGAGAGAGAGAGATGGGGAGCGTAGAGACAGACAAAGAATCCCAAGCAGGTTCTGTATTATCAGGGCAGAGCCCAACACAAGGCTCAAACTCACAAACCCTGAGATTATGACTAGAGTCAAAATGAAGAGTCTGATGCTCAACTAACTGAGCCACCCAAGAGTCCCTAATTTGGAATTTTCTAATGACAAATTACACTGATCATCTTTTCATATACTTATTTTCCATCTGTATATCTTTTTTGGTGAGATTTAAAAAAATAAATTTGGTTGTTATCGTGTACGTGGAATTTTAAGAGTTATTTGTATATTTTGGGTACAAGTTCTTTTCAGGTGTGTGTTTTGCAAATATTTCTCCTGGTATATAACTACTATTATTATTCTCTTAATGGTATTGAATTCAATTTGCTAATCCTTTGTTGAGGATTTTTGATCTGTGTTCATGAGAGACACTGATCTATAATTTTCATTCCTTGTAATGTCCTTGTTAGCTCTGGTATTAGGGTAATGCTGTCCTCAAAGAATGAGTTAGGAAGTGTTCTGTGTCTGTATTCTGAAAGAGATTTTGGAGAATTGGTATTAAATCTTCCTTAAATGTTTGGTAGAATTCACCAATGAAACTATCTGGGCCAATGCTTTGTTTTCTTTGAAAGGTTAGTGTTATTTCAATTTCTTTAATATACACAAGCTACTCAAATTAGATACTCACTTTTATAAGTTTTGGTATCTTATCTTTCAAGGAATTGGTCCACTTTTTAATATCAATTTAGGGGCCTAGAGTTGTTAATGATATTCTTTTATTTTTTTATTCATGTCCTTGGACCAGTAGTGATTATCCTTCTATCCTTACAGATACTATAAATTTGTTTATTCCCTATTTTTATTTGGTTTAACTAGCCTACAGGTTTATCAATGTTATTGATTGGTTCAAAGGACCAGCTTTTGCTTTCATTGATTTTTTTTTTACTGATTTCCTCTTTTCAATGTCTGCTCTAATTTTTATTATTTCTTTTCTCTGACTTGATTTAGGTTTACATTGATCTGTCTTCTCTAGTTTCCCAATGTGGAAATGTTGATTACTGGTTATAGATTTTTAAAATTAATGTATTCAGTGCTATAAATTTCCCCACTAAGCGCTGGTTTTGCTGGATTCCATAAATTCTGATAGGCTGTATTTTCATTTTCATTTAGTTCAAAATATTTTAAAATGTCTCTTGAGATTTTTACTTTGATCCATATGTTATTTAAAAGTGTGTTTGTTTAATCTCCAAGCATTTGGGACTTTTTCTAACTATCTATGTGCTGTTGATTTCTAATTTAATTCCACTATAGTCTGACAACAAAGCCTGTATGATTTACTTTTTTTTTTTAATTGGTTAAGGTTGATTTATGACTGAGCATATGGTCTATTATTAAGAATCTTCCAGGTAATCTTGAGAAGAACATGTATTCTGCTGGTGTTGGACAGAGTATTCTATAAATGTTAATTAGTTTGGGTTGCTTAATAATATTATTCAGTTCAACTATACACTTACTGATATACTGTCTGCTTGATCTATCCATTACCGACAGCAGGGTGCTGATTTACAATAGTGGATTTGTTTATTTCTCCTTGAAATTGTGTCCGTTTTTGATGCTTTTTTGTTGTGAGGTGTATGTGTGTGTCTGTGTGCATGTGATTGTTATGTCTTCTTACAGAAGTGGTCCTTTGTCATTAAATAATGCCTGCCTTATTCCCTAACAGTTCTCCAAAGTCAGCTATATCTGAAATTAGTACAGCAATCTTGCTTTCTTTTTGTTAGTATTAACATATTAACATGATATTTCTCTCTCCAACCCTTTACTTTGAGGCTATCTGAGTCTTTATACATAAAGTGGACTTCTAAATATTATACAGTTTTGTTTTTTAGTTAAAAAATAATCTCTGCCTTTTCACTCATATATTTAGGTCATTCATATTTAAAATGCATTTTGAGGGGCGCCTGGGTGGCTTAGTCGGTTAAGCGTCCGACTTTCACTTAGGTCATGATCTCGCGGTTCTTGGGTTCGAGCCCCACGTCGGGCTCTGTGCTGACTGCCAGCTCAGAGCCTGGAGCCTGTTTCAGTCTGTGACTCCCTCTCTCTCTGACCCTCCCTTGCTCACACTGTCTCTCTCTCTCTCTCTCCTAGAAATAAATAAAACATTAAAAAAAATAAAATAAAATGCATTTTGATATAGCTTAATAACTACCATGTTTCTGTCTGTTTTGCTTTCACTGCATTTGTTCTTTGCACCTTTCTCTCCCTCATTTATTGCATGTTCTGGTTTTAATTTGACATTTTTTATGATTCCATTGCTCTTCCTCATTCAGCATACTTTATACTTTCTCCTCATTCTTTATACTTATTTTAAAGATTTTTTTAGTGGTTACACTAGAGTTTGTCATGTATGCTTTGAATTAATCCATGCCCATCTCAAATAACATAATGCTACTTCACATGTAGTGCAGCACCCTTGAAATAGTATTCCTGATTTCTTTCTGTCCCTTATATTGCTGTCACTCATCTTACTTATCCATGAGCTATATTATTACTATTATATTATATATTATATATATAATATTATTACAATATAATTATTACTATTATAATATTATAATATTATTACTATTATATTAAAAACAGTTATTTAGGGGTGCTTGGGTGGCTCAGTTGGTTAAGTGTCTGACTTCATCTCAGGACATGATCTCACTGTTCGTGGATTTGAGCCCAGTGTCGGGCTCTGTACTGACAACTCAGAACCTGGAGCCTGTCTTTGGATTCTGTGTCTCCCTCTCTCTCTGACCCTCCCCTGCTCACACTGTCTCTTTCTGACTTTTAAAAATAAATTTTAAAAAACATTAAAAATTTTTATTTAAAAAAACAGTTATTTAGATTAATTGAAAATAAGAAAAATAGCTATTTAGATTTTTACAAAATACCTTCATCTATTTCTTCTTTAATGTTCTTCATTTCATCATACAGATCTGAGTTTCTGAAAAATATTACTTTCTCTCTCCCTAGAGCATTAAAAAATATTTTCCTTGCAGAGGCCTACTAGTGACACATTCCTTTTTTTTTTTTTTTTTTTTTTTTTTTTTTTTTTTTTTTTTTTTTTTTTATTTCTAGGAGAGAGAGAGAGAGAGAGACAGCGTGAGCAGGGGAGGGTCAGAGAGAGAGGGAGTCACAGACTGAAACAGGCTCCAGGCTCTGAGCTGGCAGTCAGCACAGAGCCCGACGCGGGGCTCGAACCCACGAACCGCGAGATCATGACCTAAGCGAAAGTCGGACGCTTAACCGACTAAGCCACCCAGGCGCCCCTACACATTCCTTTAATTATTGTTTGACTGACCAAGTCTATATTGCTGAGAAAGTCTTACCTTCTGAAAAATAATTTCAATGAATATTTACATATAGGTTGAGGCTTTTTTCACTTTAAATACTTTACTTCACTCTCTTCTTGCTATCATAGTTTTAGAAAGGATACAAGCTCTATTTTTATTCTGTTTCTTCTACAAGTAAGGCATTATTTAAACTGTGGCTATTTTTTTTAAAAACATATTCTCTTTGTCTTTGGTTTTCTGTAGTTTGAATATAATTTGCCTACATTTGTTGTTGCTGTTGTTATTGTCATTTATCCTCATTGTATTTTCTGGACTTCCTAGATCTGTAGTTTAGAGCCTGTTATTAATATCGGAAAATCGTCACCATTATTATCTCACATATTTCTTCTGTATCTTCTCTCCATTCCAATTGTATGGAGGCTATACTTTTGTAACTGTAACACACTTATTGGATGCTCCCTTCGATTTTTTCATTATTTTTCCCTTTGCACTTCTTTTTTGAAAGTTATATTAACCTATCTTGAAATTCACTTATTTTCTCAGCTGTACAAAGTTTATTGACGAGTTTCCCTTTTTAAAATGTTTACTTTACTTTTTTAATGTTTATTTTTGAGAGAGAGACAGAACGTGAGAGGTGGCGGCGGGGGGAGGCACAGACAGAGTGTGAGATACAGAATCCTAAGCAAGCACCAGGCTCTAAGCTATAAGCACAGAGCACTATACAAACCCAAGAACTGTGAGATCATGACCTGAGTTGAGGTTGGACACTTAACTGATTGAGCCACCCAGGTGCCCCTATTGATGAGCCCTTCCAAGGCATCCTTCATTTTCATTACAGCAGTTTGGGAACTCTAGCATTTTTTTAAATCTTTCCTAACGTTTCCATCCCTCTATTTACTTTACCCATATATTCCTTCATAGTGTCTACTGTTTTCATTAGCACCCTGAACATATTAATCATAGTTATTTTAAATTCCCTGTCTCACTTGCGACTCATGAGTTGGAGCTCTGCATCAGGCTCTGTGCTGAGAGTTTAGGGCCTGGAGCCTGCTTAGGATTCTGTATCTCCCTCTTTTCTGTCCCTCCCCTGCTCACACTCTGTCTCACTCTCTCTAAAAAATAAATAAACATTAAAATTTTTTTAAATCGTTGCCTCATAATTCCATCATCTGTGTCATATCTGAATCTAGTCTGATGCTTGCTTTGTCTTCAGACTGTGATTTTCCTGTGTCTTTTAGCATGCTTTGTAATTTTTTGCTGCAAGCCAGACATGATGTAACAGGTAACAGAAACTGAGGTAATAGAAATCTTAGTGTAAGATTTTATGTTAATGTGGCTTGGAGTGGGGCTGTGTTTAATGTTTGCTGTAGCTGTACCAGAGGCTTCATATTCCTTTAAAGTCCTTGTTTTTGCTGTGTGTGTCTTTGTCTTCCTTAAGAAATCTTCCCTAGGTAAAGTTTTTCAGTTCCTTGAGCTAACATACTGTTATTATGCTGGATCCCTTTTGATGTGTTAGAAGGGAATGGGGAAGAAGAAGCATTGTACAATATTATGATTAAATCTGGCTTTTAGTCGGCCTGTGCACTTGGGATGTAACCTTTACAAGTTATGGTTCTTAGATTTTTTTCCGTCAGGTGTTATTGGAAAGCTATGGGAGGCTAGAGCAGAGAAAATGCCCTTCCCTTAGGTAGCTAAGACTCTGGTGAAGTCTTTCCTCTGAAAAGTAGCACTTTGTTATGAGAACACTCTTACACTATTTCACAATGGCCACTCTTTCCCTCCCTTGTGAGAGGCAGGAGGGTATCTCTCTTAGCTCTTCAAGGTGAGACCCTGGTATAATTCCTCTGGATAAAACCCAAGAAATTGTCAGGGGCTCCCTAAGACGACAGCCCTCAGAAACCTGTCACTTTCAAGCAAGTCCACACTCAGCTTCTAACGACTCATCAAAATGACCATTTAAGTGTTTTCAACAATGTATGACTCCAAGCGCTTCTTCTGATGGAATGGAGTTGAAGACTGAGCCCTCATTTGCCTGTCTTTCAGGATTTCAGGATGCCAGTTTGTTCTGCAGCCATAGTCCTTTGAGAAGTCCAAGAAAATACTTTGATTTTGTTTGCTCATTTTTTTTTTTTTGGTTGCAAAAATGGGAGTGACAACTTTCCAGTTTTTTACATGTCAGAACTGAAATCAGAAGTCTGATTTCCTCTTATTTTTAAATTGTTACTGCTAGACTATTTTGCCTGCACAAAGTCTCAATACCTCTGAAATTAACTAACTAAGTCTGTTGGTCTCATAAACACAGACATCCATGGATGGGCTTGCCTCTCCCAAGGCAACAGAAGAAATCCATGTGCCAGAGGAAATTTTAGCCCTGGAGTCATTCTCAAGGCTCTGGAAACCCCCACACTTGAAAATATAAAATTGATATCATCATCATCCAAGTTTTTATTTCACTGCTTTTAAAAGTAGTGAAATATATGCCACAATATGTCTCATTCTAAAGGTTGAAAAATTTATGCTATGACTATAATGACATCATCCTGCCTCCCACAGAAGGCTTTTGCTTGGAGAGTTCAGCAAAAGAACAAAATTAACAGGAAACGTCACTTTCACACACAGATGGAAAAAATGTTAACATCTCCTGAAGTCTATGACAGTCTCCTTGATGGGAACATACATGTCACCAAAACGTACCAACAGTGTGCAAACACATCTTATGAGCAGGTGCTAAACTGAGGTCACTGCTGGAAGATGGGAGCTTTGGCAGTATTGAGAACAAAAGATTCCTCCTAGGTGTAGTTTGAAGTTAAGAAATAAGATTCATGTGTAAGGAATGTTCCAGGCAGGATAAAACTTCTGAATGCTTGAGTGACAATGTACTGAAGAGGCTTCCTATTACTTCTATTCTACCTTCATTTCATAGATCACGAAGAAATCCCACTCCTTTCTTAAAGATTTTGTGGAATAAATTTAAAATTCTCTACTGGTTAAATAATGTTGTGATTGTTCCAAAAAGAAAAAGAAAAGAAATATGTAACTCTTCTCTCTCCTTGAGGATTGATTTCAATAACATTAAATTATGAAAATAGTACAGAAATATCTAGCAGATTTATTTTGCTCAAAGGTTCCTTATGTATTCCCTAAGTGGTCTAACCTCTAAAATGTATTTCATGTTGCCTGCATGCTAAGAACAAAAAAGAACAGCCCAAAGCATATATGGCTAGTTCCATGTCTAGGGAGACTATTAATGTGAGTTTCCTATACACAATATAAAAAACCACATTTCTTTCCCTAATTAATTCTAAGAATGTTTTCTCTTTTAATGTTCACAGAACTATAGCATAAGGTTTTAAAAAACACATTTGTGGAAATACAAGTAAAATGAGACTCACATAATGTTATAATGAGAAGACAACATTCTTAATCAGTACACAGGAGAGGTGTA
The DNA here is from genome assembly GCA_017311185.1 of Proteles cristata cristata. Taxonomy (NCBI): domain Eukaryota; kingdom Metazoa; phylum Chordata; class Mammalia; order Carnivora; family Hyaenidae; genus Proteles; species Proteles cristata. The sequence continues at coordinate 1,744,888 of JAESUZ010002753.1, read as the reverse complement.
TAGGGGTATCAAACATTAAGGGTTTATAAACCTGAGTTATTATTCCAAGAATTGAATCTGAAATAAAAAATATTACCATATTACCATGATCTAATCCCTTTATCATCCACATAACACACACACACATATACATGCACATACCATGCACACACACATCACATACACACATACCACATATGCAAAATATACGAATACTTTTTCTAGTATTCTGCTCCATCAATTCTTTCCTCTCTAATGCCTGTGCAGCATGTTACTTTCTCCTGTCTCCCTTCTTCAGGTTCCCAAAACTTTTCACAATTCTACTTTATTTTCAAGCTATAGAACTATCTTCTTCCTTTTACAACTCTTGTGTTATCCCCTTCATGTTGGAAATTGTGGAAAATTTGTCCCTATTAGACAATCAAGTACACATCAAATACAGAGAATGGTGAATGAAAGTTCTTTACTTTTTCCCTTTAGCAGTATCTCCCATCTCTTCCAAAGAGAAACACAAGAAAGTCCCTTTTCTAACAGCTTTCTTCTTATTTGCCATGCTTCCTCAATGCCCTCTACCCCAGGATCTTTTTGGTTTTCTTTCTCCTATTTATAACTCTGTAGTATTTGAGCCTTCCTATTAATAATTTTTCACTTTAACTGGCCAGTGGGACAAATTCCCAATGCTCTTCATTCCATAACTCTAAAAATTCTTTCTCTATCTCCTTCATGGGGAGTCTTCCTAAGGAAGGGGGATATATGCCTAAATACAGACATTCCTGAAGGTATGTTTTTGACTTTTGTACCACTTTGCATTTATTCTTTGAGTTATTATACCTCTTTTGCTTTGTTTCTGTGTAGATGATGTTTTAACTGGCACTTAGGAGGTAACATCTAAACTGGCTCTTGAAGGATGAGTGGGAATTTATTAGGATGACGATGGGAACAAAAGAAATGTGGAAAAGTGGTACTGCATCACAAAAATTAGGATGGCAAATTTAGGAGAAATGTCGATAGTGTAGACGAGTATAAACTGTGCACTGTTGTAGCGCCACACTGTATCCTTGATAGAGTAGTAGGAGTAAGAAGGAGCTATAGAAGCTGAAGCCACAGCAATACTAAAGTTATTTATGATAATGAAATTTTAACTTTATTCTTTCTATCAGTGTATCCTAAAGCATGTTTTCAAAACAACGGATTGACAAAAATTTGACGTGTATTTAAAATAATCCATAATCACATGACCCAAGCATAAAATTGATCACGTTTAAACAGGTTTCTTTACTAGAAGGGCCACTTTTTTTTTTAAAGTTTCACTTATTTTTGAGAGAGACAGACAGACCATGAGTGGGGAAGAGGCAGAGAGAGAGACACACACAGAAACACACACACAGAATCTGAAGCAGGCTCCAGGTTCTGAGCTGTTAGCACAGAGCCCCATCCAGGGCTCAAACCCACAAACAGCAAGATCATGATCTGAGCCAAAGTCAGATGCTTAACCAACCCTGCCACCCAGATGCCTAGAAGGGGCTCTTTGTGGCCAATTTACCCCCTGATTGTCTTAAGAATATAATATGTTGTATTTGCTATGGGACCCATTTTCTAGAATGTACATTGGGAATTTGCTTAAACAATGGGGGTCATAAAAGTATTTACCTTGCATTTTTAAAGATGACTCAGATAACAGTACAAAAAATGGCTTAAAGATATAAATAGGATAAATATTGCCACAGGCAGTCACATAAGAAAGGAAACAAGGATAAATGAAGCAAAATGAGTAATGAGTAGTTGATCTCACTATAATTGGTAAGAAAATTATGTTTTGGATAAGGCAATGACACAGAAAATGATAATGGAGAGGAGTAAGAAATTTTTCAAGAGCCTTTTAGGAGTTAGACTCAGTCTCCTTGTTTGGCTCCTTTTTTTTTTCTTTTTTTAAGGAGGTATACTCATAGGAATTGGTAGGCAGTAGATACAGAGGGTGACAGAGATGGGAAGAGTTCAATACAGGACCCAGATTTCTGAGAGGAGGTGTTTGAAGGACCACAGTATGACATAGACATTCAAATTCAGGATGGGGTGGTGACTGTTGGGATAGGGAAGTTGCAAAGAGGGTGGGTGCTACAGTGTAAGAAACATGTGAAAAGGCAGTAGAGGAAAATCTTCTCTACAATTTTGCTTGGCTACACAGCTGTAGGAGGAACATATCTTTCATGTCATGTGACTAAGTAGGTTGAATAACTAGCTCATGTGATTTACTCTCTCAGAGATCAGTTTTAATTTCCTTGAATCATATCTGTTCCTATATAAATGTTAGACAGAACTCAGATCTGGTACTACCATGAAAACTCACCATCATTTCCTGTGCTGACCTCTTCAAATAATCCCGTTTCTATCAAACAAACAAACAAACAAACAAATTATCCTCCAATAAAAGAGTCTGGAAACCATGTTTTTCTCTATTTCTCCCTTGATATTCCATTACTAAGGTTTCACCTTTTTAATATTTCTCATGTTCAGAAGATTCCAAAACAATCCTGAAAGACACAAAAGTAGAAGAAAATTAATGAAAACACATACTATGTTCTTTGGAGGAAAGACTTAACATAAATATGTCAACACAATAACATACCATTAGGGTCTTATTTTCCTTAAAGTTAAACAGAACTCAGTTGGAAAAACTTAACAAAACATAAAAGGTAGCAATAACCCTGAAATACAAGATAACTCTAAGAAAGAGAAAAATGAGGGGTGCCTGGGTGGCTTAGTCGGTTAAGCGTCCAACTTTCGCTTAGGTCATGATCTCGCAGTTCATGGGTTCGAGCCCCGCCGTCGGGCTCTGTGCTGACTGCCAGCTCAGAGCCTGGAGCCTGTTTCAGTCTGTGACTCCCTCTCTCTCTGACCCTCCCCTGCTCACGCTGTCTCTCTCTCTCTTTCCTAGAAATAAATTTTAAAAAATTAAAAAAAAAAAAAGAAAGAGAAAAATGAGAATAACCTTTCCCTAGAAGGAGTTGGCACACATTATAAAACTTCTGCAGTTAAAACAGTATGGAATCCATGCATGGAGAAACAAGTGACATAACATAAAAAAAGAATATATTTACAGTGACTTTTTAAAACACAATTAGACTATATATCCTTAGTTTAATATATTCTAAGGTCCAAAAAAATAAAGCCTGATAAAAAGCACTAATCCTATATTTGGAGGATATGTCTTGTGACTATATATCCTTAGTTTAATATATTCTGAAGTCCAAAAAATAAGGCTTGAAATAATAACTTATCAGACATTTTGAGGATTTATATTTGAGGATTTACATTTGAGGATATATTTTAAGTAGTGCAACTATAAGACTGTTATCTTTGCAGTGAGGGAAAAAGCAAATGAGGTTTTATATATGATTACCATGGAAAACCAGAGTGTTGGCATAAGAGAAACAGGAACCAAATGTAAAATAAGTAAGGTTAGGTAATAACTACATACTCCTGAATTTGAATTAGAACTCACAATAAATACCAATAATATAAACTTATAAATTTTATCTTTAAAAATGCATGCTTCTTAGACTTAGCTCTGAAATATGAAAAAGCAATGACTGACTGTATAACACTGAGCACTCTTAGCCCCCATTTTTTGTCTTTAAATACCATTTCACAATACATATAATAAAGAGTGGGTGATTTTGAGTGTTGGGTAGAAAATTTAAAAGATGATCCTGGGACATTTTGTCATATAAAGGAGTTAGAAAGCTCTCAAATCCTACCAGGACTGTATCAAGAAGATGTAGAAGTCAACCTTAAGAGGCTCCCAATTCAGCAAAGATAGGACAAATATGAACATTAATAAAGATAATTGGAATAGGCTGAAATGCATCAAATATATTTTAACATGAATTTATTTGATTTCTGTTGAAATAAAGAAACCCATTGGAAGTAGTTGCTATAGCACACACAAACAGAAAGCAAGCAAATATTACATGCCTGCTGATAGTACACAGCACAACTTATAAACCATTCTTGCCAAAAAAAAAAAAAAAGTCTAAATTTGATCAAGTTTTTGAATGTAATCACCATTTTGCTGGGAATACAGAATAGAAGAACATTGTAAATATTACCATGAGTATGAAATTAGCAAATATTTTCTCTGTCACTTTAATAAATTTCAAAATCAAAAAAGAGAAGATGAAATGTAAAGATTAAAAATACTCAAGAAATTTCATCAACGAATTACATACAATGAATGGACCTTATTTGGATACAGATTCAAAAAAATGCCTTATAAAAATTTTCACGCAAAAATTATAGAAACTAAACTACTGACTATATATTTGGGATTGTTAAAAGTTGTTAGTATATTAGAAACGGTAAGAGTATATGGCTATGTTGACTAATGAGTCTTTATCTTTTAGAAATTCATACTCAAATATATATGTTAAAGGTATTGATGACTGACTTCAAAAAACCTAGAGTTAAAGATATAGGTCAAAGAGAGATAAAAGAGTGGTCGTGAAAGAATAGTGTTGAAGCTGGATGGTGAATGTATGGGGGTTTGTTATATTATTCCATCTACTCTTTTATTTTCTAATTTTTCATAATGAAATGAAAAGCTACTTTGCTCAAAACTTGTGATTCTCCCCTTTCCTCGAAATAAGTGATCATAAATCTATTCAAAATAAACCATCATTAGTTTTACATCAAAGACACCTTACAGTCTGTTTCCATTCAATTCTCTGAATGCTTCCCTCAATTATTTTTATGAACTTGATGCCTCAGTCAAAGCATTTGTCCACTTGTCTGCTTGTCCTGGAAACAGATGTGGGAACTCTACCTCCACTTTTGCTCTTATAATGCTGTCTCAGTGGTTGCCCTACCTCTATATTTATCTTTTTAATTTGTTCCTTCCTCAAAGTCCTATTTAAGTCTCACCTCCTCCATGTGGCTTTTCCTAAAGTCTTTTCAACTATAGTCAACTCTCATTTGAACTCCAGTCACAATTACTTTCTATAACTCATTTTATCACGTGCAACTCTATATGGCTAGTGTATTTTAATGCATAGACTCTATCCTCTTTGATGACAGGGAGTGTATCAGATTTCTGTGTACTCAAGCACACATTGTAGAGATGTATACAGAATAGTTGCTCAATAAATGTTTGCTGATGTTGCTTCTGGCCTTGGGGCCATTATTAATGATTGTGGTGGTGATGATAACGACAGTGGTGAGGATAATAATGAAGGAAGTTCATTTGACAATCATTGCCAGGATCTCAAAATTTTTTCATTGAGATGACCTTGACTCTAAAGATTTATGACTGAGTTAGATAGAGAGTATTGATTCATAAAACCAAATACTCAACTTGTATTTGGTCCTAGAAGTCTATTCCATATGTCCCAATAACCTAGCACTGCCAATTAAGATGGTTTAAACATACACACAAACAAAAGAAAAAACAAAACAAAACCCTAGTTTCAAATTCTTCATTGACTTTTTACTCCTTAAAGAATTACAAATGTCTTGATATAGGATTAAAGGTTTACAGTCTGGCCTAAAATCCAAAATCAAATTCCATTCTCATTATTTCCCTATATGTACTCTGCTTCAGTTAAAATAGTCTAATTTTAAAAATATTTGGAACCATTTCTCTTCTTTCTATTTCCATTAAACTTCCTTAGTTTAGATCTTCATAATTTCTTGGACTGTTTCAAATCCTTTTCTAATCCACCACCTGGCTTCAGTCATGTTCCCTTCTAGTTCATTCCCCACCCACCCTTCACTGAAGCCCAAGAAGGATTTATCCTGCTTAAAATTCTCCTGTGACTATCTTAGCTATAAAGGCTAAATGCCTTAACATGGTATACAAGACCTTTTGTGATATTCACTTTCATTACTTCAAATGTCGGCTATATGCTATGGGCTTACCATAGAGTGTCAAATACTCTATGGTCTATCCCCATATTGTCTAGTGAGAGAAAAGGAGAAGAAACCAACATACATAAATACATGATAAAGACCAACAGGAGCTATAACAGAAAGCGGGGTGGTTGGGGGGTGGGGAGAAATGGCATGGGAAAGAAATATAGGGAGATCTAATTTAGATTGACCAGAAGACCAGAAAAGATCTTCCTGCTGAGGAAACATTTAAGTTGTTTCCTTCATGTGGAGAAAAAGTTACTAAGAGTTTGATAAATCTCAGAGGTTAGAAAGAGCACTGAAGTTACAATGTATACCATCTGTTTATGTTTATTACCTACTTGATATATCACTTTATAGAAAAATTGATAGTAAGTTAGCTCTCTGTATAAATTATGATAACCCTTTGTATTAGGTTTTCCATTTTGTCATGTATCGTTTATTTTTATAATATTTTTCCCATCACAAGTTTAAAATTTAAGCAGTATTCATATATCTATGGCTTTGTGTTTCTTGTTTTCCCTTAATACAAGATTATCATCAATATTCAGATATACTGTCTTTTCTACTTTTACAATTTAACACTTTAATCCACCTGAATTTTATTTTTTGATAGATACAAGAGGGGAACTATCTGTTGTTTCTAAGTGGTTAGCCATTTATTGAATAATAAGGACTAGCATTCATGGGGGTTTACTATGAGTCAGACACTCTGCCAAATGCTTTGCATTTATTATCTCTGTTAATTCTTACAACCCAAGAAGGTAGGTAGTGTTATACTCACCAACTTTCAGATAAAGAAGGTGAAGAACAGTTAAGTGATTTGCTCAAGGTAGTACAGCTATTAAACAGAAGAGCAAAAATTAGAACTAAAAAGTATGACCCAACTATCTATTCTCTTCATAATCAATTTTTAATTTACAGTGACTTCTAGATTCTTTGTCTTCTTCATAGATTTGAAAGGTCTCCTTTTCCATATAATAAATTTCTGTTACATGTATTTAAATATGCTCTCCTTGGGCCATTTCTGGGTTTTACATATATACATATATATTTACATGTATATGCTTTTATACTGGTATATTTAAGCTGAATAAAAGATTAGTTATTAGTTCCTTTTGTTCTATGTTTCTATAGTTCTATTAATTGACTCATTTTACCAAATTATTTTTGCATGCCAAAATGTGTTCACTACCTGTATGCTAAGATTACCTTTCTTCAGCTTATCTGCTATTTCTCTCTCTTATTTTCTCACCTTTTTCTATGCCCAACTTGACTGTAGAATTTGATCTAACTATGTTAAGCCTCATATAAAATGGTGACATTTTTTATACCTTTGTTAGTAAGAACATTCATGTAATATAAGAAGACATTAGTTTCTAATTGCTATCTGCTGTTCTGATGTATTATAGTTCTATGATACTGAAGACACTGAAAAATTAGAAAGACGTTCTCCTAGGCTCACAGTCTCTGCTATTAAAGTATAAGTATTATTTGTTCGCACA